>BSBK01002848.1:1297500-1555000 GCA_027943335.1 Chamaecyparis obtusa
CCCCTCTCAAGTATCTTGGTGGGCTTTACTTTCTAACAATTAGTATCAGAGCGACAGGTCCTTGAAAGAAAATTTTAACAGCTTAAGGAGATCCATAGTGAATCATTTTAGGATAGAAAGCCCTAAGTTTGATGGAGTAAATTTTGATAGCTGGAAAGAAAAGATGAAGACACACCTACTTTGTTTAGGACCAGGTTATTGGCTAACTACAAAGAATCAGAAGACTATCATTGATGAGGATAAGATTGAAGATTGTACAAATGAAGAAAGAGATCTATTTATGTGTAACATACTTGCCAGAGAAGCACTCTTGTTAGCCATTCCAAAAAATGAGTATAGTCAGGTAAAATATCTACAGATAGCTCATGAAATTTGGTTAGCTTTATAGTCTACTTTTGAAGGTGATGAACATTCTAAGAAAGTTAGATTACATAATTGGATATGTGCATTTGAAGATATAAGAATGATGGAAGATGAATTTGTTAGAAGCTATATTAGTAGAATGTTAGAGATTGTTGCAGGTATAAAATCTTGTGGAGGAACCAAGACAGAGAATGAAGTGATATAGAAAATTCTGAGGACATTGACTCCTGCATTTAAGCAAACAACACAGATGATTGAATAAGTTATACCTTGTACTATGAACTTTACCAGAGAGACTCTTCTTGGAAGATTGGAAGTAGTAGAGATGAACCTGAGACTATCAGGAGACTTACCTAGAATGGAGACAACATTCAGTGCTCTTAGTGTTTGCCCTACTTTGTCAAGAAGCATTAGTGTGAGTGGAGATTATGCTAGTAGTAGCAGCTCTAGAAATAAAGAAGACAAGAAGATTGAAGAAGGTATTGCCTTGCTTGTGAAAAGAGAACCAGACGGTAAGAAATTTTTTAAATGTTGGACTTGTCAAGAATATGGTCATTTTGCATCTAAATGTCCTAAGAGATTTAAGAAGTATAGGAATAAATTTAATCCTAGAAGATATAAAGAATGTTACTATGCAAATGATGAAGAACTTGAAACTAGTTTGGAGAAAACTTTAAGTGAAAGTGATATTGAGCATGATGATATAGGATTTGTAGCAATTAAAGAAGAAAATCCTGAAATAGAAATTAAGGAAGAAAAAGCTTTAGTTTCTCAAGTAGAAAAGAAAGCTGATTGGATTATAGATAGTGGTTGTTCACATCATATGACTAGAGACATGACAAATTTCATAAAGTTTAACAATTATGATGGAGGAGTTGTTAGAGTTGGAAACAATGCACTTTGTTTGATTAAAGGTATAGGATCTATTACTCTTGATGGAAAGACTAATACTGATGATGTTTACTTTGTGGATGGTTTGAAACATAATATTTTGAGTGTTGGACAACTAGTTGATAAGGGATATCAGGTTTGGTTTACTGAGAAAACTTGTGTGATAAAAGACAAGGATGGTAATTTGATTGGTATTGGATCTAGAACTAGAGGTAATGTATTTCAGTTGAATCCTACTGAGATGACATGTTTGATTACTAAGATTGATGATAGTTGGTTATGGAACATAAGATTTTGTCATATAAACTTTGATAACATTGTGAAAGTGAGTACTACACTTGTAGTAAGAGATTTGCCTAAAATTATGAAGCCTACTAACATGATTTGCAATGAATGTGTGATGGCTAAACATAAGAGAAGCTCATTTCCCAACAAGAAGTTTACAACAACAGAGTAGTTGGAGATTGTTCATACAGATTTGAGCGGTCCTACAAGGACTAGTAGATTCTATGGAGAAAGGTATTTTATGATTCTTGTTGATGATTTTACAAGAATGATGTGGATTTCATTTCTTAAAGAAAAATATGAAGCATTTGATAAGTTTAAGATCATTAAGAACAAAGTTGAGAATGAATCTGGAATGAAGATTAAATGTTTGAGATTAGATAGAGGCGGAGAATTTATTTCAAAATAATTTAACAATTTTTGTGAAGTGAATGGTATTAAGAGATAGTTTTCAGCCCCTAGGACACCTGAATAAAATGGTATTGCAGAAAGGAGAAATAGGTCAGTAACTAAAGCATCAAGAGCTATATTATTTGAGAATGACTTGGTGAAGATATACTGGAGAGAAGCAGTGAACACAACAGTGTATACAATGAACCAAGTACAAATCAGAGCAGACATAGATAAGACACCCTATGAACTATGGTTTGGACACGCACCATCAGTTAAGTATTTTAGAATTTTTGGAAGAAAATGTTATATTAAGAGAGATGATGACATTGGAAAGTGTGATCCTAGAAGTGATGAAGGTATATTGCTTGGATATTCATTGAAGAGAAAAGCTTATAGATGTTACAATAAGAGAACTATGACTATTGTTGAGAGTGCAAATGTTAAAGTTGATGAAAAGTTCAAAATTCAGGAAAGAATGCTTGATTATGAATCAGATGAAGGAACTTAGCCTAGACCTAATCTAGAGACTACTAAACTATTCTATGAAACTGACAATGATTTTTTGAATGAAAGCCACAATGAAGAAACCATTGAAGAACCTATAGCAGAAACAAGTACTAAGATAGTGACACCTAACAAGAATCTATCAAGGAATCATCCTATTGAGCAGATTATTGGAAGTATAGACAAAGGAGTTCTGACATGAAATAAGGCACAAGAACAATTGTGTTTGATTTCTCAAATTGAACCTAAATCTACTAGTGAAGCTTGTGAAGATGAACATTGGATTAAAGCCATGAAAGAAGAATTGGATTAGATTGAAAAGAATAAGAGATGGGAATTGGTCCCTAGACCTAAAGATAAGAATGTTATATGAACAAAATGGGTATTTAGACACAAGATGAATGAACAAGGAGAAGTTGTAAGGAACAAAGCAAGATTGGTATGCAAAGGATACTCACAGCAAGAAGGAATTGACTATGAAGAAAATTTTGCACCAGTAGCAAGAATTGAAGCAGTAAGAATATTTTTGACCTATGCAGCTTACAAGAAATTCAAAGTGTATCAGATGGATGTGAAGTCAACATTTTTAAATGGAGAATTGGAAGAAGAAGTCTACATTGAGAAGCCTAAAGGTTTTCCTTTAACTCAAGAAGGATATGGTATGTAAACTAAAGAAAGCTTTATATGGACTAAAGAAAGCACCTAGAACTTGGTATGCAAGATTGGATAAGTATTTGTTGAAATTAGGATTTACAAAAGGCATAGCTGATAGCAATCTATACACAAAGGAAATTGAAAATGGTTTGTTGGTTGTTGTTATTTTTGTTGATGATATTATCTTTGGAGGAGAAGATGAAGCCAGTGATAAATTTGCAGATGAAATGAAGACTGAATTTGAAATGAGTATGATTGGTGAAATTAAATACTTTTTAGGATTGTAGATAACACAAAATAGTGATGGTATCTTCTTAAGTCAAAAAAAGTACTTGAATGACTTATTGAAGAGATTTGGAATGGAGAACTATAAACTAGTTGGAACACCTATGGTAACTGGACACAATTTATCTAGCACAGATGAGACTCCTGTAGTGGAATAGAAGAAGTACAAAACTATGATGGGAGGATTGCAATATTTGACACATAAAAGACCTAATATATCACATTCAGTTGGAATTGTAGCAAGATTTCAAGCTGAACCCTGAGAATCACATTATATAGCAGTAAAGAGGATACTGAGATACTTAAGAGGCATAATTGAGTATGGATATTGGTATGAAAAATTTGATGATTTTACCCCATGTGCATATAAAAATGCTGATTGGGGAGGTAGTGTTGATGAAAAAAAGAGCACCAGTGGTGGAGCATTTTTCCTTGGAGGAAGATTAGTTTCTTGGCTAAGCAAGAAGCAGAATTATATTTCACAGAGCACAATAGAAGCAAAGTATGTAGCACTAGCAAAAAATTGTAATCAGATAATTTGGATGAAGCAAATGTTGAAGGATATTGGAATAAAATTTGTTGAGCCTATTGTTATACATTGTGATAACACCAGCATAGTTAGTATGTCTAAGAATCCTATGTTACATTCTAAGACAAAGCATATAGAGATAAAGTATCATGCAGTGAGAGAGAAAGTGGCAATGAAAGACGTTAGACTTGAATACATAAGCCAAAGGAGTAGATTGTAGATATATTTACAAAACCTTTGCCTAAGGATACATTTGAGTATCTGAGAGGTATGCTTGGGGTTATGCCCTAGCCTACTTTTGAGAAGTGATGTAGATTGTTGCATCCATCCAGTGGTATATGAGCCTTATCTTTCTTCTGAACTAGATGTTGGTACTTCCTCTATGGGGGAGTATGTGTATCTGAGCTAAGTCATGAGGACTCTAGTGAATGTATTTTTTGAACAGTGTCTTTTGACATTGAAGTTGTTGTTGACATAATGATGAAACATCTATCATTGATGTTAATGGGGGAGAAGTATATATGAAAAACCATCTATTGGAGAGAACTTAATAGGAAAATGAAGCAAGATTTGATTGATGAAGATACATGAAAAACCATCTGTTGGAGAGAAATGAATAGGGAAATGAAGCAATATTTGATTGATGAAGAAGACTTGAAAGTATTTTTAGAGCAGTAGTGTTGCAGTGTTGGATTTATGGAACTTGGATGTTTTTTCATCTATGTTTCCATCAATGCCAATGGGGGAGATTGTTACTAATTTATGTTGAATATATCCTATGGGGGAGTATTCATAGCCATTCTGTAGTAGTTGTTGTTGCATTCATGACTGTGATTGTCATTGATGTCAACATAGTGATCTATTGGAGATTAGCAGAGAAGCAGACAGTGTTTGAGTTAGCGCACTTGGGATATTGAAGATGAAGCTATGAAAAGTTGAGGACTTACTTTATGATGTTCTATGAGATCATGGTTAAGACTGTAGATGGAAATTCATTTATTCATAATAGTTATGAGGAAATCAGTGGAAGCAATATTCAGGCAGTGTTCCTCAGCAGCGGTTTGTGGAAATCAGATGATATCTTCTAATTGGGGTAGAATATGATCATGTGTAGTTATGAGGAAGTTGAAGACATGATGTTAGTGATGTGGATGTGAGTGCAAGATCCGAGGTCGCATGAGTGAAGAATTATCTTAATTGGAAGCTGACAATTTTGTGTAATTTTTATGTAACGTGTGAAAATTTTTATTTTGTAATTTGTACACTGATTCATTTGTAATGAATTGAGTGTGGTATAAAGGAAGGAATGTTTTACTTGTTGTAAGGTAAGTAATTGAATGAAGAAATTGTGAAAGCAAATTTGTTGGAAGAGGATATGTGAAGTATAGAGATCTGACATTGAGATCTGAAGAAGCAGTTGGTGCGGTTTGACATAGTTAGAGGAGTATTGAATTATTGAGATAAGTAATCTTGTGGTATTATTCTATTCAGTAATACTAAGATCAGTTGGATAATGAGTTTAGTGATCTTACCCTAAAGCTATTTGGGTAGTGGGTCCTCCTGTCTTCCATAACTCCTAACAGAGTTAGAATCTTTTAACAGGGATTCAAAGTCTCCTAAAAGGGACTCATATGTACTAAATGTATTTCATAAGACTCCTAATAGAGTCCATCCTCTCACAAGGAACTTTCATATTAGTGCATCTTTTATGGGCATCATTCCCACCGAGGTTTACTCTTTGATCAAGAGGTTCCCTAGTCAACATATCTTGTTTCATTGTGTTATTGTGCATGTATATCTTTCTATGGTTGTTGATTACATTTCTTACATGGTTAAAATCTATTAAGGTTGATAAAAGTTGTATTTATCTGATAAATGATTCACCCCCCCCCCCCCTCTTAGTTATCTTGGTGTACTTTACTTTCTAAAAATCATCTGGGGTAACTATCATCTCACTAGTAGGAAGGTGGAAGGTATTATGCTCGTTATGCCACCTCTTCTCTAAAACTATCAAAATTTCCATATTAACCATGTAATGGGGCACATCAAGAAATGAAGCCAAACCACATGCACCAATCATTGTGTGATCATCTTGGGATAATCATAGTATAATAATAAATGTATTGGGATACTACCCTCACATCTGCATCACATCTAGGTCATCCTATCAAGTACATCATATCATCTAATTAATCATCTAATAATTGATTGAACATCTATTCTACCAATTAGATAACACATCAAATCAACTACTCATATAAATCAAACACATTGGAAACATATCAGGGATAACACATCATCTTAGTTGAGATTATGATCAATCTCATTGAGAAACAATATATGAATCTTACCTATCATGGGGTTATGCATCACAACCAATCATCATACATCATCCAAATTCAATCTATCATTAACAATCAAAATTGGACCTAAATAATCTAACATGGTTGTATTGTTAGGAATGAATGCTAAATATGTCTTATGGGGGAGTATTTAGAGTCATTTTTTAGTAGTTGTATGTTGCATTCATGATTGTAATGATCATTGATGTCAACAAAATGATCTACTAGACATTAGCAAAGAAGTAGACAATGTTTAAATTAGCACATGTGGACTATTACAGATCAAGCTATGTGAAGTTGAGGATTTATTCTACATTGTGTCCTAAGATTATGGTCAAGAGCACATATAGAAATTCAATTATTCATGACAGTTATGTGTAATTTAGTGAAAGAAGTATTTAGACAGTGTTCCTGAGAAGCAGCTTATGGTAATTGGATTATATCTCCTAATCGGGATAGAATCTGGACATGTGAAGTTATACAGTTGATGAAGACATTTTGATCATGACCTGGATGAGATAGCATGGTTAGAGGTCACATGTGTAAAGATTTATTTTGTTTTGAAGCAGATATTTTTTATGTAATTGTGAAATATTATGTAATGTGTGAAGGTTTATATTTTGTAATTGGTTAATCCTTGTTATCTGACTCATTTGTAATTATTTGAATGTGGTATAAAGGAATGATTTTTTTCCTTAATTGTAATAATGAGATATAGATGTGAAATGCAAAATTAAGCAATATATGTTGTAAGAGGATATGCAAAGTACAAAGATATGGTATTGAGATTTGGTGAAGTAGTTGTTACTATTTGGCATAGACAAAGGAGAAAAGATAAGTTGTTGAGATCAGTAATTGTTGGTATTATTATATTAAAATAATATAGAGATTAGTTGGACAGTGTGTTTAGTGATCTTTCCCTTGAATTTGTTTGGACAGTGGGTCCTTCTATCTTCCATAACTCTTAGCCAGGTTAGAATCTTTTAACAGGGATTCAAAGTCTCCTAATAGGGACTCATATGTATTGAATGTATTTCATAAGGCTCCTAACAAAGTCCATCCTCTCATAAGGAATTTTTATATTAGTACATCTTTTGTGGGTATCATTCCTACCAGGGTCTACTCTCTGATCAAGAGGTTCCCTAGTTGACATATCTTGTGTTATTGTATTGTTGTGTATGTTTATCTTTCTATGGTTGTTGCTTATATTGATTACATGGTTGAAATATGATAATGGTAATAAAATTTTTTATTATCTGATAACTGATTCATCCCCCACCCTCTCAGTTATCTTTATGGACTTTACTTTCTAACAATTGGTATCAAAGCGACAAGTCCTTGGAGGAAAAGTTTAACTTAAGGAGATATATGGTGACTCATTTTAGGAAGGAAATCCCTAAATTTGATGGAGTAAACTATGACAATTGGAAAGAGAAGATGAAGACATATTTTCTATGTTTAGGACCAGGATACTGGTTAATCACAAAGAATGAGAAGACTATCATTAAAGAAGACAAAATTGAAGAATATACTGATATAGAGAGAGATCTATTCATGTGTAACATACTTTCCAGAGAAGCACTTTTGTCAGCACTTCCAGATAATGAATACAGTCAGGTAAAAACTCTAAGGACATCTCATGAAATTTGGTTAGCTTTACAATCTACTTTTGAAGGTTATGTGCATGCAAAGAGAGTCAGATTGCACAGTTGGATATGTTCATTTGAAGATATAAAAATGATGGAAGATGAATCTGTTATAATTTATATTGGTAGGATATTAGAGATTGTTGCAGATATCAAAGATTGTGAAGGAAACAAGACTGAGGATGAAGTGATATGGAAGATATTAAAGACATTGACCCCTTTATTTAAGAAGACAAGGCAGATGATTGAACAAGTTATACCTTGCACTGAGAAGTTTACCAAAGAAACTCTTCTTGGAAGATTAGAAGCAACAGAGATAGGCTTGAGACAGTTAGGAGATCTACCTAGAATTGAGATATAATTCAACTCACTTAGTGTTTGCCCTACTTTGTCAAGAAGTATTAGTGTTAGTGGAGATTATGCTAGTTACAATAGATCTAAGACCGGAGAAGATAGAAGGATTGAGGAAGTAATTGCTTTGCTTGTGAAAAGAGAACTTGAAGGTAAGAAAATATTTAAATGTTGGACTTGTCAAGAATATGGTCATTTTACATCTAAATGCCCTAAGAGAGTAAAGAAATATAAGAAATTTAAACCTAGAAGATCTAAAGAATATTACTATGCTAATGCTGAAGAACTTGAGGCTAGTGTTGAAAAATTCTTAAGTGAAAGTGATAATGAGAATGATGATATAGGATTTGTAGCAATAAAAGAAGAAAAATTTGAAACTGAAGTTAGAGAAGAAAAAGCTTTAGTTTCCTAAGTAGAAAAGAAAACTGATTGGATCATACATAGTGGTTGTTCACATCATATGACTGGATATATGAATAAATTTATAAAGTTTAACAACTCTGATGGAGGAATTGTTAGAGTTGGAAACAATGCACCTTGTTTGATAAAAGGAATAGGATCCATTACTCTTGATGGAAAGACTAATACTAATGATGTTTATTTTGTGGATGGATTGAAACATAATCTTTTGAGTGTTGGATAGTTAGTTGATAAGAGATATCAAGTTTGGTTTATTGAGAAAACTTGTGCGATCAAGGATAAGGATGGTAATTTGATTGGAATTGGAGCAAGAACCAGAGGTAATGTATTTCAATTGAATCCTGTTGAGATGACATTTTTGATTACTAAAATTGATGATAGTTGGTTATGGCATAAAAGGTTTTGTTACATAAACTTTGATAACATTGTGAAAGTAAGTACTACATTTGTAGTAAGAGATTTTCTTAAGATAATGAAACCTACTAACATGATTTGCAAAGAATGTGTTATGGATAAGCAGAAGAGAAGTTCATTTCCTAGTAAGAAGTTCACATCAGCAGAGAAGTTGGAAATTGTTCATACAGACTTCAGTGGTCCCACAAGGACTAGAGGATTTTATGGTGAAAGGTATTTTATGCTTCTTGTTGATGACTTTACAAGAATGATGTGGATTGCATTTCTTAAAGAAAAATCTAAAGCATTTGATAAATTTAAATTGATTAAGAACAAAGTTGAGGATGAATCTGGAATGAAGATTAAATGTTTAAGGTCTGATAGAGGTGGATAATTTACTTTGAAAGAATTTAATACTTTTTGTGAAGTGAATGGTATTAAGAGACAACTTTCAACCCCTAGAACACCTGAACAAAATGCTATTGCAGAAAGAAGGAACATATCAATAACTGAAGCAACAAGAGCTATGTTATTTGAAAATGATTTGGCCAAGACATTCTGGAGAGAAGTAGTGAATACAATAGTATATACAATGAACAAAATACAAATAAGAGTAGACACAAATAATACTCCTTATGAATTATGGTTTGGACATGCGCCATCAGTTAAGTATTTCATAATTTTTGGAAGTAAGTGTTATATTAAGAGAGATAATGACATTGGTAAGTTTGATCCTAGAAGTGATGAAGGTATATTTCTTGGTTGCTCATTGAAAAGAAAAGCTTATAGATGTTACAATAAAAGAACTAAGACTATTGTTGAGAGCACAAATGTTAAAATTGATGAAAAGTTCAAAATTTAGGAAAGAATGCTTGATTATGGATTTGATGAAGAAGATCATCCTAGAATTGATCAAGAAAATGTTGAATTATTTTATGAAACTGACAGTGATTTATAGAATGAGAGTCACATTGAGGAGATAAGAGAAGAACCTAGAGAAGAACATGGAGTTGAAGCAAGAACTGAGACAATGACACCTAATAGGAATCTAGCAAGAAATCATCCTATTGATTAGATTATTGGAAGCATAGAAAAAGGAGTTCTGACAAGGCATAAGGTACAAGAAGAACTATGTTTGATTTCCCAAATTGAACCTAAAACTACTAATGAATCTTGTAAAGATGAAAGTTGGATTAAATAAATGAAGGAATAACTAGATCAAATTGAAAAGAACAAGACTTGGAATTTGGTCCCTAGACCTAAATATAAAAATGTTATAGGAACTAAATGGGTATTCAGGAGCAAGATGAATGAACAAGGAGAAGTCGTAAGGAAAAAAGAAAGATTGGTATGTAAAGGATACTCAAAACAAGAAGGAATTGACTATGAAGAGACTTTTTCACCTATTGCAAGAATTGAAGTGGTAAGAATGTTTTTGGCTTATGTAGCTTATAAAAAATTCAAAGTGTATCAAATGGATGTGAAGTCGGCATTTCTAAATGGAGAATTGGAAGAAGAAGTCTACATTGAGAAGCTTGAAGGTTTTCCCTTGACTCATGAAGGAGATATGGTATGTAAACTAAACAAAACTTTATATGGACTGAAACAAGCACCTAGAACATGGTATGCAAGATTGGATAAATATTTGATAAAATTGGGACTTACTAAAGGCACAACAGATAGTAATTTATATATGAAAGAGATTGAGAATGGCTTATTGATTGTAGTTATCTTTGTTGATGATATTATCTTTGGAGGTGAAGATGAAGCTAGTGATAAATTTGTTGATGAAATGAAGACATAATTTGAAATGAGCATGATTAGTGAGATGAAATATTTTTTAGAATTACAGATAGCACAGAACAGTGATGGTATTTTCCTATATCAAGGAAAATATCTGAAAGACTTGTTGCAAAGATTTAGAATGGAAAATTGTAAGCCGGTTGGAACATCTATGGTAATTGGTCATAAGTTATCTAGCACAGATGAAACTCTTGTAGTTGAGAAAAAGAAGTACAGATCCATGATTGGAGGATTGCAACATCTAACTCATACAAGACCAAATATATCACATGCAGTTGGAATTGTTGCAAGATTTCAAGCTGATCCTAAAGAGTCACATTATGCAACAGTAAAAAGAATATTTAGATATTTGAAAGGCACAATTGACTATGGGTTATGGTATGAAAAATCTAATGACTTTACCCTATGTGCATATACAGATGTAGATTGGGGAGGTAGTGTTGATGAAAAAAGAGTACAAGTGGTGGAGCATTTTTTATTGGAGGAAGATTAGTTTCTTGGCTAAGTAAGAAAAAAAATTGTATTTCATAGAGCACAACAAAAGCATAATATGTAGCAGCAGAAAACACTTGTAACCATATAATTTGGATGAAACAAATATTGAAGGATATCAGAATCAAATTCGATGAGCCTATTTTTATGCAATGTGATAACACTAGTACAGTAAGTATGCCAAAGAATCTTGTGTTGCATTCTAAGACAAAGCATATAAAAATCAAGTATCATGTTGTAAGAGAGAAAGTTGCAGAGAAAGAAGTCAGACTTGAGTATACAAGTACAAAAGAGAAGATTGTAGATAACACAGTGATCTACTGGAGATTAGCAGAGAAGCAGACATTGTTTGAATTAGCGCACGTGGAGTATTGCAGATAAAGCTATGCAAAGTTGAGGATTTATTGTACATTGTGTCCTGAGATATTGGTCAAGAGCACATAGAAAAATTCAATTATTCATGACAGTTATGTGTAATTTAGTGAAAGCTATATTTAGACAGCGTTCCTGAGAAGCGACTTGTGGTAACTAGATTATATCTCCTAATCGGGATAGAATCTAGGTATGCAAAGTTATGCAATTGATGAAGACATTTTGGTGGTGACTTGGATGAGACAACATGGCCAGAGGTCGCACATGTGAAGAGTTATTTTGTTTTGAAGTAGACAGTTTTTATGTAATTATGGAATATTATGTAACATGTGAAGGTTTATATTTTGTAATTGGTTAAGCCTTGTTGGATGAATCATTTGTAATTATTTGAGAGTGGTATAAAGGAATGATTGTTTTCCTTAATTTTAATGATGAGATATAGATGTGAATTGCGGAATTGAGAAATATATGTTGTAAGAGGATATGCGAATTATAAAGATCTAGTATTGAGATCTGGTGAAACAGTTGGTGCAGTTTGGAACAAACAGAGGAGAAAAGATAAGTTGCTGAGATCAGCAGTTGTTGGTATTATTCTATTCCGATAATACAGAGATCAATTGGACAATGTGTTCAGTGATCTTTCCCTTGAAGCTGTTTGGATAGTGGGTCCTTCTGTCTTCCATAACTCTTAACCAGGTTAGAATCTTTTAATAGGGATTCAAAGTCTCCTAACAGGGACTCATATGTACTGAATGTATTTCATAAGGCTCCTAACAAATTCCATCCTCTCACAAGGAATTTTCATATTAGGACATCTTTTGTGGGCATCATTCCCACTGAGTTTTACTCTCTGATCAAGAGGTTCCCTAGTCAACATATCTTGTGTTATTGTGTTGTTGTGTATGTTTATCTTTCTATGGTTGTTGCTTATATTGATTACATGGTTGAAATTTGATAATGGTAATAAAAGTTATTATTATCTGATAACTAATTCACCCCCCCTCCCAGTTAGCTTGGTGGACTTTACTTTCTAACATGTATGTGCTACTCTACACATAGAAGGTGCTAAACTATTTCAACTTTGCACTAAATAGGTGAAAATGCTAAAGTATTGGTCAAAGACACTATCTTTTACCTTTCATGTGCTATATTTTCAAATGCATTAATCGATTTGTCTCAAGTGCTATTTCTAATAATCTAAGTGCTAAATCTTGAAGGCCCTAATATACATTGCACATGTGCTAGAATATACCCTATATGGGCTATATTTATATCAATACTAGGCCCTAATTCAGAGATCAAAAGTCCTAAAAGATGTATCATAATCATTAAAATACATATAGTAAGAACTAAAAGAATGATAAAATTTCAAAATTTACACTAAAACATGGAAAAAATTGAAACAACGGGTCAAAAATTAGAGTACATACTGGGGATTTGTACTATTATACTACAAAATGAAGCTAAGATGCAAGATTAACCATGATTAAAACTATGCAATTGATCTAAATAAGATGTATAAACACTCTAAATTGATGCTAAAAATGAACTATGATGAGCTATGAGAATGACATTTATTGGATGCAATAACTTGAGTATGGATCCCCTCTCCTTCAAAATGGAGGCCTATTTATAAGATCTATAGGGCCCAAGAATGATGTGGAATGAATCAATGGTCAGGATTTGATTTGTTGAAGATGAAGGGCTAAGATGCTCCTAGGTTGAGAGAACAATGTTGTCATATTCCTTCCAAGCCATAGGGTGACAAGTGTGAGTTATTTGAGCCAATTTGAAGGCATGTGTCCCAAGAGGTTGCAATAAGATTGGAATAGAGGGCATGTGTCCAAGGAGGAAAAATGGAAAAAAAATGTTGGTTGAAGAGGATGAAATATTCTTTCCATGTGGCCTTGGTGGTTGAGAGAAGAAATATCTACATTTTGGAGATAAATACCCATTTATTTATTAGAAAATTGGAATTTCATGTGACAAAGTGAGGTGGAAAAGTGAGGTGGAGGAGAGAAATGAGGTGGAGGAATTAAATTGATTTAATGAGAGATGGGAAAATATTAAGAAATAAGAACTATATAATTAAACATTGAAATTTAACTATATAGTAGAGCAAATAATTATTTGATTGAACCAATAGGATTTAATTAATGTACTTATCGAGACAATTTTATGCATATACAAGATGTTACAAGATCTTTCCAAGTATCTGAATGAATTAAATCTAATGTATCTTTTCTTCTGGTAGTAGTACTTCTAGAAAAACTTAGTCCATTCTATTTCCAAAACAAGCAATGTGAACAAAAACTCAAATCTTTAGATTTAGCACCTAGAAGAAGATTTCTATATAATAGTACCTTGAGACCTCATTCACTCATATGGCCTAGCCTTTGATGTTAGGTTGTTAATGAGTCCATCTCTACATCAGATACCACACTAGCCTATCCATTATAAGTTTTTGTAACAAACCTATAGATATTTCCAACTTTTTCTCCCTTTATCACAACCATGACTCCCTTTCTCACCTTTAGACAACTATTTTCACCACTAAAATGAAAACCTTGTTCATCAAACATTCCAAGTGAAAGAAGATTCTTCTTTAAACTAGGCACATGTCTAACATGAGTAGTTCTAAATACTCCATCACTAGTGACTTCACATGGGTTGTCATTTCCCATATAAATCATACCTCCATCACAAGCATGGTAAGTAGAAAACCAATCTCCATGAGGATTCATATGAAATGAGGCATAAGAATCAATAATCCAAACATGAAGTAAAGAGATTCTCAGATTAGTTGTTAATACCTCACCATATTCTAATGGTGTCTGAACTTTTGTAGTATTTTCTTCAGATGCTGGTGTATTGGGATTCTCCTTGGTTAATTTTGGCAACCTACAATCCTTTATGACTTATTCATTTTTGCAACAGTTCCAAAACTTCACCTTTTTTTCCCCTTGGATTTGGACCTGTTTTGTCCACGCTCAATATTAGTTCTTTCCTGAGATCTCTCTCTTGTAAATGAGGCTTCATTTAAAGCAGATCCTTAAGGTGTCTTCCACCTTGAATGTTTAGAGATTAGAGAAACTACCACATCTACAAAGACCAAATTCCCACTTTGTGGAAAATTATTGAGAGCCATAACTAGTTGATGCCAAATATCAAGCAAGGAGAAAAGTAAAATTTTTGCCTTATCTTATTCATCAATTTTAACTCCCACTGAAGCCAACTTACTTGTCAGTGTGTTAAAGTAATTTAGGTGGTATGTAAAAGATGAACTGTTAGGCATCCTCAAATTATATAGTTTCCTTCATAATAGAATTTTGTTTTCCAATGACTTTGTCTCATACAACTTTGTAAGATTATTCCATAAATCATGAGCAAATTTCTCCTTTGTAACATTGAATAGAATTGAATTTGCTAGAGATAATTGGATTGTTTCTCTAGCTGTGTTATCCACAAGATTCCAGTTTGATGTGCTCATATTTGTAGGTTTTGATTCTACCCCCTTAAGAGCTCTATCATATCCATGCTTCACTAGAAAAGCTTGAATCTTCATCTTCCAAAGAGAAAAAATTGAACTGGATCAAACTTTTGCACCTCAAATCTAGTAACAAAACCTCCTACCATTGCTCACCTCTCAAATCAAACAAATCCTACACAAATAACCTTTCTTTAATACCAATTGTTATGAAAATTATAAGTGCACAAAATTATAGAGAAGATAAAATACACAACATAATATTTTACATGGAAAAACCTAGTAAAATCATACCATAAAAAAACCACGGATAAATATCTCTCAATATTATTTCTCAGGAAATTTCACAGTTACAATAATCTTCAAAAAAATGTTACTCAAAAAATTACTTCGAGTTGCATATAACAACCAAGTTGCAGAGTCCTAATTATAGAAACCTTATTAAATTTAGTAAGTATGACTCATAACACTACATGTTCAACACATGTCAAAATTAATTTTTTTTGGTAAGTCACCAAACTAACTTACTATTTATTTTAAGTTTCCTCATAAAAACCATCTAATTATAGAAAGTGTCAAAAAATTATTAGATGAGTATCAATGATGAATCAACCCCATTTGATGACTCAACCACAACTAGATGATTCTCCACGATGAATCAACCACTACTAGTGGTTCTATGATGACTCAACCACTACTAGTGGTTCTCCATGATGACTTCACATTCCAATACCCACCATGTCACAACCTCTTCATTGTAGGTCAAAAATAGTTGTTTCTAAAATTCAATTTGATGTCACATTTCTCTATTACTATTTGAGATCCATATATGGTAAAAATTTAGGATTCCATCTTTGTGAAAATGGCTTGTCTCATTTTCTCCTTTGTTTTTATAACACTAGGATATAATTTATTATTATTTTGGACTCATTTTTTAGGTTGAAGTGGAATATATAGTGATAATTATTTTCACTATTACAAACATTTTCATTTAGTTTTAGAACCAAACTATATCATTTTCTAAATGAAATCATTTAATCTTCCATTTTGTATTATTTTTTCTTGTTCTTGTGTATCAAGTTTGTACAATTTTTTTTTGATTACATGTCTTATATTATCTTTGATAAGTGTAGTTGTTTTAGGAGTCTTCGACCACTATCAAGGTCCTTTTATCAAATTTCAATACCCTGTCATCTTCTAAGTCAAGGTCACCACTAAGTAGTTATTATCATCTTGAGTGTACACTTTTGAATGTGCTTGACTCCCTAAATCATAGAGGTAGCTTTTGATCCAAGCCTGTCAAACAAGATTACTCCACTTGGAAAGAAATAAAACCATATAAGTATCCAAGTTATCTTCCCATTATAGAAATGAATATGAGAGAATAAAAATCAACATATATGATTTTTTCAAACTCTTGTCAAGTGTGTCCATGTAGATGTTGAAAGATACCATAGTCAAATCAAGTGTTCTAGGCCACAATGATAACCCCTCCAAATGCTATTTAAACATCTCCACACCAATATAAAATGGTGAAAGAGGATGTAGATATGGAAAAAGAGGGTGTAAAGACACACCCATTAACATCAAAATAAGATGAATTTGTTGGAGATTTTCTAGCAAGCCTATGTTGACTGTATGTTTGTCATTGATGACAACATATGGTAAGTAGCGTGTGTTGAAGTCTTATGTAGAGATCCTTGAGCATATGTTGCTTAGATATGTTATCAACATAATATCATAGACGTAGAGGTTGATTCTGAGTGCAGACAGTTGTACAGTTATTTATATCAGTAGTATTCCTGACAATGTTACAAGAAGAGTTTTGCATATGATTTTAGTATGGTTATGATGGAGTCTTGCACATTTATATTTGTGTTTTAGACATGTTTGTAATGCTATATTCATGGATGTAGAGTCAGTTGTGTAGTTAAAGTTGAGTTATGATGTTTCTAGTTGCCAGTTACAATTTTTGGAGTTTATCTGATGGAGTCGACAATGTTTATATTGTTTTTGCAACTGCACCTATCATTTTGATATGTGTGTTTGGTGATGAGTTAAGAATGTTTTGTTAAGAGAACATAACGTATTTCATCTCGAGAATAAATTTTTAGTTAATTTGGTAGAGCCGACTGTGTGAAGTGACGCGTCTACTCATATTGAGTTGCGCGGTCCATTTTGTGTTGTGTGCTTGGTTTAGCTATTGGAGATGTTATTGAAGAGTTATATTCTTTCTCTCATATTTTTTCAAGAAGGTTCTAATAGGCCGAATTGATTATATCATTTAGAGAAAGATACTTATAGCCAGTTAGTTGTGATTGCTAAGTGTGATTGAGAGAGGAGAGCAGAAGATGCGAATGTACTAAGATAGTATAGTTGATTCAATCATTAGTTGAAGATATATGTGAAGAAGAATAGAGTATATGCTATTCATTAGAACTGATGAAGACAATAGGTCTACTTTATAGTTCACCAAGATCTAGATATCGTGTGTATCTGTTGTGTAGAAGGTTGCAACCTTCACCATTTGAGCAGTGAGCTCCCAGACAATGTGTCATCACCTTTAACAAGGTTATTTGTAAAAGACTCCTAAAAGGGCCTGACCCTTGACCAGGTCACTATACTTCATGCATTGTAAATATCAACTCCTAATAGTGTTGTAAGATCTTCTAACATGGATCATTATACTCTAGTGCAATTTACAGTGGGTGATAATTCCCACCAGGGTTTTTACCTATTTGGTTTTCGCTGTAACCAAAATTGTGGTGTTGTGTTAAGTGTTATCTTATTGTGTATGTTCTTAATGTTATTTTGTACTTAATTGGATAAAGAATTGAATCTTGTAGATAATTGATTCACCCCCCCTCTCAGTTATCTCTAGGGACTATTCGTAACAGAATTAACTCCATAAGAGTTTTGAGGAAAGAGGTTATCAATGTCCTGAATGGTTTCCTCCAAGTCGGCAATATAAGGATCTACAAATAAGGAGTTCATGTTTATTAGAAATGTGTCCTAATAAGTAATATTTAGAATATGATGAGAACCTCATTGAACTATACCATTGGAATTTATCAAAGAAGCATCTTTAAACTTGGATGTAGCAATAATAGATGAAGTGTCCTTGATTAGAGGAGATAAAATGTCCTCAACTAGAGAAGATAAGTGTCATTATATTGTAAAAACAATAGTATGTGAAGGAACACTATATGACAACTGATCACTCTTTAAGGATGAAATTATACAAAATAGGGTAGTAGGTACCTTAATATAGGGAACATAGCAATCTCCAAACAAATATTAAAGATTGTAATCAAAGTAGTGAAAGGGAACTTGGTGTGCTCTATGTGATGGATATATACATCATAAATGGTAATGCCTATTAGTCCATAAACTTTATCATTTTTCTAAAATCACATGTTCTTCATGTATTCATCATCAAGTTTAAAAATGAGTGAAAGGAGATAGGGTACTAGACCATTCTCATAGTAATGATTCAATATCCCTTATTTCCAAGAAAAATAGTTCTTTAAATTAATCCTACTATAGAAGGATGAAATTATAGTTTTGACATGATATCTCAATTGCTCTCTAACTAAAGAAATGTAAGAAATATGTAATCATGCAAGATACAACACACATTAAACTCCTACTTGATTTAGATTTAGATACTCCCTTATAATTTACATTTTGAGTGTAGTGCATATAAGAGTGTTACAAGTAGTGGTTGTTGTTGCACCAAAAGATCGACCTATTAATGCTCAATACAACCAATAGACTTATAGAAGACACATGAGGTGGTTAAGCCATGTCACGAATCTCAAGGGGAGCACTGACCATTTTTCCAACAATCTCCCCCTCAATGTTACTTGAGGAGATTTGAACCTATGACCAAGATCTGATACCACTTGTTACAAGTAGTGGTTTTTGTTGCACCAAAATATCAACCTGTTAATGCTTGATACAACCAATAGAATTATAAAAGACATAGGAGGTGGTTAAGCCATGTCAAGAATCTCAAGGGGAGCGTTGACCATTTTGGCAACAAAGATTTCAATTAAAGAATGAAAATAAATGAAGGAAAGGAAAAGAAGAAATTAGAAATAAGCCAAATAAAATTTATTCAACTCAAAAAATTGCAAAGCATACAATAAAAAAGAGAGGTTGGTACAAATGTACAAAAGGACTTGTTTACAAAGGAAAGATTAGATAGGTAGAGTAAACAAGGTTGAGATAAGTGTCTTTAGTTGGAGGAGTTAGAGTCCAAATGGGAATCGATGATATCCTCTTGGAGGAAGTAGATTTCAAGTATGACTATACATTATCCATCTAATTAATTAAAGTAATTACCTAATAAAACTAAAGTAAGAATTAAATAGTAAGAACTATTTACTCCAACCCCCCTTCCCTTAAGTGCAACTTAGGGAGTACAAAAATGTAGTAGAGATAACTTATGGGTCCTAGCAACAAGGCTTGATGAGGTACCATATACAAAGGAACCCATTAATAGAAAATGGAGGAGAAAACCTAGTGGGAAAAAAACCACCCCCCAATGAGAGGATGAAGCAAGAAGGTCTAAGTGAACGCCCCCCCCCCCCCTGCCCCCCCCCAAAAAAAAGAAAAAGAAAAGAAACCAAAAAGAAATGTCTTGCACCCTCAAGAGAAATTGAAAATAGACATACTTTCTCTCAATGAAGGGTTTGATGAAGATATCTACAACCTTCTTTATTGTAGGATAGTACAGCAAATCAATGACATTTTTTTGAATTATCTCCCAACATTGATGATGGACATGATTTTGCGAGATCTGCATGGTGCTCTAGTTATCATAGCAAATGAATAAAGGCTTTTTAATGCCAAGTTTAGTGAGAAAATTTTGAAGCCAAATGACCTTAGTGGTAGCATTGACAACCCCCCGACAATCAGCCTCAATCAAAGAAAGAGTAATGACATGTTACTTCTTTCTCTACCAACTAATGGGATCAAATCTAAGGTGAAAGTTTTAGCCAGATGTGGACTTGAAATCATCAATATCACTAGCCCAATCATAATCCATGTGGCCAAATAAATCTAAACCTATGCCTAATACATAGTGAATATCATAGTTATGAATGTCTTGTATGTAGTGTAGGATATGTTTGGAAACATTCCAATGAAGCTCATGTAGCTCCATCATAAATCACAAAACAATTCTAACTACAAATGAAATGTTGAGGGGAGTATGATTTAGGTAGATGATGCTAATAACAAGTTTATGATACAAAGTGGCATCAACAAGTGGTGTGGAACATATTGCCTAAAGATTGACTCTAAACAAAAAGGGATTTGGTGCAAGCTTACAATTAGCCATGTGAAAATGAGCTAGAAGATCAAGAGCATACTTGGGTTGTGCAAGGGAGATCCCAGAAGAATTCTAAGTGATCTGAATATTGAGAAAGTAGTGCAAGAGACACAAGTTATGGGGGAAAGAATATCAATGTACAACCCAACTTTAAGTGGTAGAAATAACCAGTAAGAGGTGAATGGAGTTCACCTTGTCTATGGGGGAAAGAATATCAATGTAGTCAATATCATGAACTTGAGAGAAAATTTTAGCCACAAGTCATGCTTTGTACTTGAAAATTGATCCATCTGCTAAAAATTTAGTTTGATAGATCCACTTACAGTGAACTAGTTTTTTTCCCTTAGGAAGTGGATAAAGATCCCAAGTTTTTTCATAAATAAAAGAGTGGTATTCTTCATCCATTGTTGAACCCCACTCAATAGTATCTACTGCTCCATGAATATATTGTGTATCTAAAGTTATTTACATTGAACTAATTTTTTTTCCTTGAGGAAGTGGAACAAGATCCCAAGTTTTGTTATGAATCAAAGAGTGGTATTCTTCCTCCATTTTTAGATCCCACTCAACAATACTTGATGCTTCATTAATAAATTGTATATTTAAAGTTGTGGAAATGTACAAATGCAAAATATCATGATGTTTGGACTGAGCCCTTTGAGTGTCAGAAGGATCTCTAACAAGCGTGCCAGTAAAATCAAGTGTTTGATGAGCCCAAAGAGGCCCATGAGGAGATAGAGGAGGAGAATCCTCTTCCTTAGAATCTAAACTTTGCAAAGAGGAAGAGGATTCCTTAGGATCAACTCTATAAGTAGAGGCAACAAGAGGAAAATCCTTTAAGTCACTATCTAAATCCACAATAGAAGGAGGAAGATGAGTGGATGAGCTAGGGGATATTTTCTTGAATTTCACACTTTTCTCAATGAAGATCTCATGTGTCTTAGGATCCAAGAGCCGATACCCTTTGAAACCATCTAGATGACCAAAAAAGATATAAGGATGAATATGAGGTTTTGAGGCCTTGTGCTTCTCCAAAGGAATGTGAGCCCATGCTAGAGAGCTAAAAACTCTAAAGGGCCACCAAAAAAAGTTCCCTACCATACCAAGATTCAAAGAGAGTGACTCCCTTTAATGCCTTATGTATAATTCTATTTTGACTGTGACAAGAAAAATTGATAGCTTTTGCCCAATGTTTAGGTGGATCATGTAGCTATCCATCTCTTTCAAGGATATATTTTTTCTCTTAGCTACAATGTTATACTAAGGTGTATAAGCAATAGTATGCTAAATATATATCCCTTCACAAGTGTATAATTATTCAAAGTGGTAGTTCACATATTTATACCAAAAACTATGTGGAGAATCTTGACATACTTTCCATATTTCTTTTCAATGCTAGCCTTGAATTCCTTGAATCTATTGAATGCTTCTCCTTTTTGCTGAAGAAAGTAGACCCGAGTGAATCTGAAAAATTTATAAATGAAAGTGAGAAAGTAGTGAGCCTTACTAAAAGAAAAGAATGGAAATTAGTATATCACATCACTATGAATCAACTCAAGGACTTCTAAAGCCCTCCAAGCCTTCCCTTTGTCAAACTTATCCTCTAGATGTTTTTCCAAGGCACAACTAGAAAAAATTTCATTTGAAAAATTGATTTGAGGAAGATTTGTGACCATATCATTCTTGTTGAGATTATGAATATAACTAAAGTTGAGACAACTAAACCGCTCATGCCATAGCTTTCTCATAGAATCAAAACGAGTGAGTAAAGTAGTAGAATGTGTATCAAGTACAAAATGAGAGAAATAATATAAATGAGACTCATGATCAACCTTGTTGACTACAATAAGTGCATTATCTTCAATATTTTTTATTGTCACAAAATTAGAAGTGAAATATTCTACCATTTTGAGTAATCTAATAGAAAGAGATAATGTTAGCTGACAGATTAAGCACAAAAAGAATATCCTTAAATGTACCAGTGCCATCATCAAAAAAACCTTTCCTAATGACTTCCACATGAGTGTCATCCCCAAAGAGAATGTGAAGCACCGAACAAGGTTCCAACAAGGAAAACTATTATTTGATAGAACCCATGCGATGTGATCTACCCAAGTCCAAAATCCACTATTATGAAGAATCTATAGTTTCTTTTCTTTTCCTAATTTGGAAGGAGTAGTGAAGGATTATTTAGAAATAGAAGAAGGAAAATTTGTGTTGTCATATCTCATAAGATTATTTAACTCATCAATCTACTTCTTGTAATAAGAAAATTCCTCATGACCAAATTTATTATAGTAACAACAAGTTGGTCTTTCCTTCTTTCAAAAATTCCCTTGGGAGGAAGATGAATTGGTGTTTACTTTCAGGGTAGACAATTTAGTTGTGCCTGAGATTTTTATGACTCTTATTGGATTATTTTTGTTTGTTGTTAGGTTTCCCTAGCTCTTTGAGTCCCTTTGATTGACTATCCAATAGAGCCTTTGAGCAAGATGGATTCAATAGACCTATTGAGAGAAGATTGTCTTGTTGTTGAATAAATAATTTAGAAAATGAAGAAAAAGAAGGAATTTTATAAGTTGATCCTATAGTCAATATATGAGTATGAGAATTAGAAAAAAAGGTTGTATATTCAGGTCTAAGTTTATTAAGAGTATTCAAGACAAGTTGAATATATATTTTTTGTCTATGCCACATGCTTTACATTGTTCTCTTGAATCATTAAATTTTGTAACAAAGTCTTGAATGTTGTCAAAGACTTAGGATCTAGTGTCATTAATTGATTATCAATTTGATATCCCCTAACTTCATTAGTTGTCCCATACAAAATTTTTAAGTTAATCCAATGCATCATGTGAATTGTTACAACCTTCAAGTTGAATCATAATATTAAGAGAAACTAAATTTCTAATTCAACCTAGAGATTTTGATTATTTAACCATCCAAATTATTTTTTCCTTAGCATCCACATGTTTACTTGCCTTGTGTTCAACATAGAGTGAATACCCTTGTTGCATAATAATTTCTACACATTTTGTTTCCATGTTTTGTAGTTGTATGGTGTTAGCAATGGAAATGTAGGATTAACCATTTGTGACAGGGAAAAAGAGAGAGCACGAACAAAAAGAGATGCATAAGCACCAAGAGACCCCCATTTTCACTCAAAGAGCCCCCCCCCAAAAAAAAAAAACAAAAAAACTTAATGATTAAGATGAGTTTTGTTTTCCCATCTTGATGATGGCTAATAGACAGTGATATGAAACATTCATTTTATAAAATTCCTACACAAATTTTTTAGTAGAAGCATATAGATTCATCTCTACATAAAATTGAAATTATATGGAAACCTAGTTACAAGAATAAAAGATTGATTTCTAGATCATTGAAAGAATAGAAACTTCATGTGAAGATGAATCATTGTTCTTTGAAATCACTCTAAGCCTTTCCACAATTAAAAAATAATAATTTGGCACTTTATGTTAACCCCAACTCATGGTGATAATGATGAAGACCGAGATTAGAGGTATACAAGATTGTAGAAGGATTAGATCAGTTGTTATTTTGTCATTGATGTCAAGCAATTGATTTCTGGTTTATATTGAGTTTCCATATCATTAGAATTATAATATAAGTTGAGTGAGTTAAGGAAAAAGAGGAAGTGAAAAGTTGTGAAGGATTTAGTGAAGTTGAAGAACTTAATTGGGCAGCTAGTAAAGATCAGACAATGATAAGGTAATAATGGTTTAGTTGTTTTCTACTTTACATTTGATGATATCAAGTCGGTAAAGGAGATTGGACAAGTGAGCAGGGTTAGAAAGTTGACAAGGCAAAGAAAAAAATTAGTTACGAAGTAGGAAGAAGTCATTCGGTAAAAGAAAAGTAATTTTTAGTAAAGAGAAAGGAAGCCAAGAAATCAAGTGCAAGGAGTTAGTTACAGAGTGAAGAAAATAAAATTTTGGTTGAAGGAAAAGGAAGGGCATCGAGCACGGAACATAAATTAAATACAAGGACAAGAACAAAATTTAATGAAGAGCCAAAGTGATTTGAAAGATTCCAAGGATGAAGAAGAGTTAGTTAAAGAGATCTAATATTAGGAAAATTCAAGGTGATGATCTATGGTAAAGATTTAAGCGGCAAAAATTGAAGGTACAAGTTCCAAGAAAAGTTCAAGTTCCGAGGTGATGAGAACAAGTTTTACCGAGTGAAATGTTCATTGAATTAGTTCAAGAGGATGCTCTGATGGTTTAAAATAAGCATAGGAAAACCTAATCAAGAAGATTAAAAGGCAAAATAGAGTCTATATAAAGGATGAAACTGAATGAAAAACAAGCTGGCTATTTGAAGTGTTGATTTGTTACCAAGTGATGTAGTGAAGAAGAAAAAGGTGGAAATATGAGTCTATAATAGAGATTGATGAATTGTTGAGGCTAGTTAATAGTGAAGGAGTGAAGTGAAGACAAAGAGTGCACAAGGGATCTGACTAAGCAAGAGGTAGTTGCATATTTAAAGATCAAATTTTATACTATTTCCTATTAACATTTGTAGCAGGAAAATATCTTAACTGAGTGGACTTAACAGTCTTATTGTAAATCCTTGAGAGAGGTGACATTCTAGAAGAGTGTTCAAATCCCTTTAACCATGCCACTCCTAATAGGGTGAAGATCCTAATAGATTTGAGGAAAATTCCCTAATAGGGTCACATTTAACAATGTGCATTTTAATCTTTAACAAGATTGGCTCTTAACCGAGCATACTTCAAAAGAGTATATTGATTTGTGGGTGACAATTCCCACAGTGGTTTTTCCCAAATTAGGTTTCAATGTTAAATACTAGTGTCAAATGTGTTGAATGTTTATTGTACATGTTATTTCCTGATTACTTAAAGTTTCTTATTGAAAAATTTAATTTACTACTGTTATCAGTTACTATTGTTCAGTTTATCTTTCCAAGTTGAATAAAAAAAATTAGGTTTAAAGAATCACTAATTACTGATTCACCCTCCTCTTAGTAATCCAACAATTAGTATTAGAGAAAAGGTAGTCTAAAGGGATAAGTTTAAAAGACTTGAGTAAAAGATCTAAAGATGTATAAGAGGGAAGCACCAAAGTTGAATATGGATAACTTCTCTACATGGAAAAGAAGGATGAGGCTGCGCATATCTAGAATTGGAGAGTATGCATTATACTATCTTGAAAATGAGTATTCACCACCGCCATTTGGGCCTATGAAAGTTGAACACATAAGAGAAAGGAAAGATCACACACACATTATGATATAGATATCATCTGCTCTCACCGACCTAGAGTTCAATGATCTTAAAGGATGTGATACAACAAAAAAAATGTGGGAAAAGCTTGCATTGGTATATGGTGGACATCAACATGTTCAGAAGGCATAAGCTGAAAGTCTAAAAGGAAAATTTGATTCTATGAGAATGAGAGAAGGTGAAGATGTTACACAGTATGATACAAGATTGAAGGAAGTTATGAGTGCTATTAGAGGTGGTGGAGGAAATATTGAAGAAGACGATGTAACAATAAAAATGATGAGGACATTGTTTCCTATATATGCCATCTAAGTGTCTACAATACAAGAATTGAGATCCATTCCTCAGATGCCTCTTTAGCTGGATGCTACAATTGTTAAGTTGATTACTTTTGAGCTAAATGATTTTGACAATAGTTTACCTGCTACTACTAAGATTAAGTCTTCATTCAAGTCATCTTTGAACATTGGAAATTATACAGAGTCTAGATCAAGTGATGGTTATGAAAGCAATGCAAGTGAAAGGTTTCACAGTTACAAAAGTGATCTAGAAAGTCTGTTTGAAAAGGAAAGACAATAAGAAGAGTTTGAAGCTTTACTAGCTAAGAGAATACCAAGAGGAAAAGGAAAATACTGAGGTAAACTACCTTTGAAATGTTTCAATTGCAACAATATTGGTCATATTTCATCTAGATGTCCTGACAACAACAGTGATGAGAAGAAAGACAATTGAGATAATAACAAAAGAGAGAACAAATTCAAGAGATACCGAGATTTCAAGAAGAAAGGTAAGAAGTCATGCTACATTTCTAAACAAGGACTAATCGATGATGATTCAGACAATGATGAAGGTGAAGAGGTTGTGTATGTTGCTATCAAGGATGATTCTGATGAAGAAAGGTATGAAGAAGAAAAATCCCCAATTTCTCATGTTAGTAAGAAT
Organism: Chamaecyparis obtusa; assembly: GCA_027943335.1. Taxonomy (NCBI): domain Eukaryota; kingdom Viridiplantae; phylum Streptophyta; class Pinopsida; order Cupressales; family Cupressaceae; genus Chamaecyparis; species Chamaecyparis obtusa. The sequence continues at coordinate 1,324,257 of BSBK01002848.1, forward strand.
GATACATGGATAATAGATAGTGGATGTTCACATCATATATATGGTGACACACATAAGTTCATTACTATGGAATATCATGATGGAGGTTATGTAAGATTTGGTAATGATGCTCCATATCCTATGAAAGGTAAAGGTTCTATAATTCTGTTGGATAATGCACAATGTGATGATGTCTATTGGGTTGAAGGACTAAAGTATAATTTGTTGAGTGTGGCACTAATGAATAACATAAGTCACCAAATGGAATATAAGAATGGAAAGGTAAGAGTATTTGATCAAAATGGACGTCTGATTGCCACTGGTGAATATTCAAAAGGTAACTTATTCTACCTTGATACTACTACAAAGAGTTTCTTATTTGCTAAATTTAAGGATGTATGGTTATGGCATACGAGATTCTATCATGTGAATTTTGACAACTTAATTAAGGTGAGAAAAAAGAATAGAGTAATAGGTCTACCAAGACTAGACAAACCTGAAAATTTCATGTGCAAAGGATGTCAAGTTGGTAAGATGAAAAAGTCAAATTTTACAAGAAAATATTACACTAAACAAGGAATTTGATTATTCAAGAATGATATCTATCATGTTTTTGAAGGATAAATCTGAAGTTTTTCAAATGTTTAATTGGTACAAGGCAAGATTTGAGAAGGAGTTTGGAATAAAATTAAAGTGTTTGAAATTTAATAGAGGAGGTGAGTTTACACCTAATGAGTTTACAATTTTTTGCAATGACAAATGTCTACACTGGGGACACCAAAACAAAATGATATAACAAAGAGAAGAAACATATCCATTATTGATTATGCAAGGACATTGATGATTGAGAAGGGTGTATCTCAAACATTTTGGAGAGAATCAGTCAACACTGCAACTTATACACTAAACTGAGTACAACTGAATAAAGGTACAAACAAGACTCCATATGAAATATGGTATGGCCACAAACTGAATGTAAGTTATTTAAAAGGATTTGGAAGTAGATGTTACATTCTAAAGGATGATAAAGATGGAAAGTTTGATCATAAAGGTGATGAAGGAATATTATTAGGATATTCTGTAGAGAGCAAAGCTTACAAGTGCTTAAATAAGTTTACTAACAAAATTGTAGAAAGTGCAAATGTAAGGATTGATGAATTTGCAGAGAAAAATGATGAAGACAAAAAAAAGGAACCCGAGGACTATCCAATATTTGTATATGTTCAACCTAAATTTATTGATATCTCACCTGTAGTACAAATCAAGGAGGAAGCTGAACAAAGATAACCACCATCGAATGCTAAAAATGAAGAACTGTAGAAATTGAGAAATCCAACTTCACAGAACGCCAAGAACACTTGCATGCAAATAACCTATTGCTGAAAGGAAACCAAGGAGACAAAAAGAAAAAGGCTTGGAAAATCTTAGTGGTGTGAGAGAAATTGTATTCCAAGAGTATGAAAAATAATTACAAGAGTTCAACCTATAAGGTGAACAAAACCCTAAAACTAGAAAATCTAGGTTGCACATTATAATTAATAAAGATATTAATTATAATGTACCTAAGAGATGGATTAAGTAAAAAAGAGTAATAAAACTAACTAATTAATCTAACACCCCCCTTAAGCAAAGCTCAGGAGATAAGCTAACTTAGCACAACTATGAAAGTAGGAAATGGGTCCCGACAACAAGGCCTAATCAGGTACCCAATACAAGGAAATCTTTGTAAACCAGAGACAAAGGAGAAAACCCAGTGGGAAAAACTCCTCTCCAAAAAGAGATATAAAAGCAAGCAAAAGACAAAAAATCACTTCAAGAGACTCTCTCAAAGCCATAAGTACAATGTGTGTTGCCAACCCCCCCATGAGAGAGGGTCAGGGCTCCAAAGCCCCCCCAGAATGAAAGAACCCCTAGAATAATGAATGAACCACTGTGACTCCAATACAAAGGAGTGAAAGACAGTGAACACTGAAGAGGTACCCTTAAAAGATGAGGTGTCACTGGAAGGCTAAGCTGATGCTCAAAGGAGTAGACATGAGGATCTTGAAAGGGAATCCCCAATGTAGGTGGTATGATAGGTGTGCTGACACTGTCAGGAGAGAGGAGATGAATGTCCTCTATAGAATCCTTAATAAATACACCTGGTGGCTCGATGAATGGAGCTAGAGGGTTTGGTAGTGCTGAAGAAGAGTCCTATTGAAGAGAAGAAACCCTAACAAGATGACGTGAGGAAGTCATAGAAGTGGTCTCAGGAACAACATAGAGGTTCAAGTGACCTAACTGTCCCACATGATGCTCTTGCATAAGAGGAGAGCTATGCTCTGATATTGGAGATGGTGGACCAAAGTGTGAGAAGGTGTAGAGATGGGTGGAATGATCAACTATCCCAGTAGCAACAATGTCACTTGTTGCACTATCCCATATGAAGACTGAATCTGGCATGAATTCAATTGTCTTCCTTGACCCACTGAGTGTAATCTGATAAATCAAGAGAAGGTTTGCAGATAGAGATGGAACATACAATACATCATTGAATGTGCCATCCTGAATGCATACTGAACCTTTCTCGCACACTGTCATAATAGTGTTATTCCCCATGAGAATGTGAGGAATAGGAGAAGCCTCAATATATGAGAAGATCTTCGAAGAAGATGCCATATGGTGAGAAGCACCAGAATCCAGTATCCAAGGGACCTATGAAGGGGATACAATGGAAGCCCATAGTGCATGAACCTATCCAAAATCCTATCCAGATGTCAAAGATGAGGTAGAAGATTGAAAAGCATACCCCTATGAGGTAGAAGAGGATGGAGAGGAAACAATGCTCTTCTAAAGAAGAGCTTGCAAATCTACAATCTGTTTCTCATATCCATCAAATCTCTTCTGAAAATAATGTGACTCATCATGAGACCCCTTCTGACAATAGGAACATGTAGGGCTCTTAGTCTTCTGTTTCTCCTTCTTAGAAGAAGATGGTGGGCCAGTAGAGTGTTGAGAAGAGGAATCAGATGTTTGCTTCAGCTTCTACTTCTGTGTATCCTGAGGTGTCTTGGCAAGCAATGTCTATGACTATGAACCTGTAAGTGAGTCCATCTGATTGAGCTTGGACTACTCACGAGTCAACCTATCATAGAAGGTCTCAAAAGAGGGCATAACATGTCATGCACCCAGTGCATCCCTAGTGGAGTAGAAGGTAGAAGTGAAAATTTGATAAGGGCCACGAAGCTTTGAGAGTATCAGAAAGATACACTCATCATCTGACTTCATCTTTCCATCAACCTGTAAAATAGAATGAAGAGACTTGAACTTCATCAAGAAGTCCTCAATGTTGGTGAATGATTTAGGGACCAAGGAGGTGAACTCTGCATCTATCTGAAGAACTCTGAACTAATTCATTGTGCCAAACAAGGTAGAAAACTTGTCCCACATAGCCCTAGGTGTGGTCAAACCATCCAGGTGGAACAAGAACCCATCTTAAATGTTCATTGCAATGAGGCCCATTGCCTCATCCATCTTGTTTCTCTGCATAAGAGCCTCATAAGGCCTCTGTAGAACTAGCTGAGCTGCATCGAGGCATGACTATAACCCTTTTGCCATAAGCAATCTGGTCATCTATCCTTTCCAAGTGTGATAGTTGTGAGGTGTAAGGCGAGTGACAGAAGAGTCCGCCATTGAGAGAAAGAAGAAAAAAGTAGAAGGGTCTTTCTAAAGTAAAGTACAAAAAGTAAAGAGCACCCCCCCAAAAAGTATAATACTATCCCCCGTACACAACAAAGTACTATGAAAGCACAAGAAATGAGAAAAAAACCTGAGTTCCAGAAGTAGAATAGGAGCACAGAAGAAGGTGCATCTTTGAATGAAAAAACTAGCAGTCAAATGGAGAAATCAGGAAGTGAAACCTTCACAAGAGTGACGGTCTAGAAAGAACTTTCCGATGATATATCATATGTCAAATTTTGAGTTCGTATGAGCCCTGTAGGACCAAAAAAGCCCAGGTACCCCCAAAATGCAAGCTCCTTGGAAAAAACCAGTCACTGGAAAAAAGTTGATGGCCGTATGCCCGTCACGAGCCTGTAAATGATGTCATCATGACCAGGGTTGATGTCATCACTAAAAAATGCCAGGTGTCGAAAAAATTCAAAAATTGGTCAAAAATTATGAAAAGACACCGGAAAAGTTTTTCAGCAGGTGACGTCACTTGCTATGCCAGGCGGAGGAGGCAGGTGATGGGTGGCACGGAGGCAGGGCGGGGGTGGTGCCAGGGTGGCATGGTGGTGGTGTGCTGGCTGCACCTTGAAAAACCAAGAAAAATCCCTTTTTAAAAATTTTTTTCCTCATTTTTCGTGTTGTACGACCTGAATAGGCTATAAAATTCACCCAGAAGCCCTAGGGGCCAAATGGGTCAAGTTTTATTTGGAAATAGGGGTTTTTGGGCCTTCTAGACGCAACCGTGAGGTTGGTTTTTTCCCAAAGTGCTCCAAAAAAAAAGAGACCCCCTAGATCCAATAAAAAACAACAGAGAAAAGACCTGAGGAGCTGTGGCTTTCATCTTCAAATCACGGCTCCAAAAGCTCAAACCAGGCTGAAGCAGGAAAGCTCTGATACCATGTGGAAGTTGAGAAATCCAACTTCACAGAATGCCAAGAACACTTGCATGCAAATAATCTATTACTGAAAGGAAACCAAGGAGACAAAAAGCAAAGGCTTGGAAAATCTCAGCGGTGTGAGAGAAATTGTATTCCAAGATTATGAAAAATAATTACAAGAGTTCAACCTATAAGGTGAAAAAAACCCTAAAACTAGAAAAGTTAGGTTGCACATTATAATTAATAAAGATATTAATTATAATGTACCTAAGAGATGGCTTAAGTAAAAAAGAGTAATAAAACTAACTAATTACTCTAACAAGAACTTCCATAGCCTACCGAGCCTATCCTAGCCAAGTATGTGAGAAGAAACCATTCACTGAGAAAGATTATTGGAGACAAGAATGCTGGAGCTATGACAAGAAGTAAGTTAAGAGATAATACATGTTTAATTTCTGAATTTGAGCCAAGAATAGTAAAAGATGCATTAGAGAATGAAGATTGGGTTAGAGCTATGAAAGAAGAGAGATCAAATTGAAAAGAACAACACATGGACTTTGGTACCAAGACCTAAAGATAAAAATGTTATTGGTACTAAGTGGGTTTTTAGAAACAAACTGAATGAACATGGAGATGTGATTAGAAACAAAGCTATACTAGTTTACAAATGGTATGCACAAGAAGAAGGTATTGATTATGGTGAGACTTTTGCACTTGTTGATAGATTAGAAGGAGTTAGAATTATACTTGCATATGTAGCTTAGAAAGGATTTAAAATTTATCAAATGGATGTTAAGTCTTCATTTATTAATGGTATTCTTAAAGAAGAAGTATATGTTGAACAACCTGAAGGATTTTTTTAGAATACTAACAAGGACATGGTATGTAAACTATACAAGGCACTGTATGGTTTGAAAAAAGCACCCTGAGCATGGTATGAAAGGTTACTTTCATATTTAATCAAGATTGGATTTCAAAGAACAAGTGACAACAACAACATGTATCTGAAATGTGATAGTAATGATAGGATTTTGATTGCTGAAATATTTTTTGATGACATTATTTTTGGAAGAAATAACACATTGTGCAAATTTTTTCTGAGGAGATGAGAAAGAAATTTGAGATGTCCATGATAGGAGAAATAAAATTCTTTATTGGAATAAAATTTTAACAAGTCAAAGATGGGATCTACATCACTCATTCAAAGTACATCAAGGAGATCCTAAAGACATTTGGTATGGAATATTCAAGAGTAGTTGGAACATCGATGGCTATTGGTTGAAAATTTTCAAAATAGGATGAGTCAAAGGAAGTGAATGCGACACTCTACCGATAAATAATTGGTAAGCTGCAATATGTTGTACATAGAAGACCTGATATTGCTCATGCAGTAGGTATTGTTGCAAGATTTTATACCAATCCAAAGGAATCACACATGTCTGAAGTCAAAATAATATTTATATATCTGAAAGGTACTGAAGAATTCAATCTACTATACAAGAAAGTAGGTGATTTTGATCTGAAAGTTTACACTAATGTTGATTGGGCTGGAAACATTGATGATAGGAAAAGTACAAGTGGAGGAGATTTCTTTTTAGGAGAAAGATTAGTGACATGGATGAATAAGAAACAAATTTTTATATCACAATATATAGCCAAGGAAAAGTATGTAGTAATAGCTATGAATTGTGAAAACATTGTATGTATCAAACATTTTCTCAAAGGTATGAAAGAGGAGATTACCAATCCTGTTACTATTTACTGTGATGATACAAGTTTTATCAACATATCAAAGAACTTGGTGATGCATTCCAAGTCCAAGCACATTTATATCAAGTATCATTACTTGAGAGAACAAGTTCAAGACAAGCATGCAATATTGGAGTATGTGAATTCAAAGGAGAAGATATCAGATATATTTACTAAGCCACTACCAAAGGATGATTTTGAGTATCTCAGAGGTAAACTAGGGGTCCTTTCCCTATCCAATATTCACTAAAGAAAGATGCATACTGCATCAATTCAAGGCTTCATTAGAATATCTATTTTTTGAGTTGATGCTAGTGTTCATTCTTTAGGTGATGCCTAAAGTTGTGAAAAATGATTATGTATGCAATGAGATATGTATCTTTGGCATTGTTGTCAAAGAGGGAGAATAAGATATTGGTGATTAAATAGAAATGAAGATTGATGATGAACACAAAGAGGGAGAATATGGGGAATTGATGATCAGAAGATGGAGAATTAATGATCAAAAGATGGAGAATTGATGATCAGAAGATGAAGAATTGATGATTAGAAGAAAAGAAAGATGGAAAGTAAGAATAAGTAGCTAAGAGGGAGAATACAAATTAAAGAACAAATTTTAAGAAGATAAATTTTCAGACAAGCACATATGATAAAGTTTAGAAGGAGCAAAGGATAGAACAAAGTGACCGAGAAGATTGAAAAATAGAGAGCTACAACAATAATAGATTAGAGATATTAGAGTATTACCATCATCAATTAATAGTGTTTCCATAAATTCCAAAGAGGGATATTGTTATGTTAGAAATAGGGAATACTGAGAGGGGGGGGGGGTGTGAATCAGTATTCTACAAACTTTTACTTTTTCTCAATTATGGATATAAAAGATTAACTTGATACTTGCAAAACAAAGTAAACTAACTAGCATGCACTGCAATAAAGAAAATGAACTCATAACACCATGTTTTGTTCTTGAGGAAACCAAGGAAAAACCCTGGTGGGGATGATACCCACAATGATCTACTAATCAAAAGTATCCGGTAAAGGATGTTGACCCTGTTAGGAGTCTATTACACACATATAGTGTCTCTATCCTAATTAAAGGACTTAAGGCTTTGTTAGAAGCCTCAACCCTACTAAGAGTTGGTAGTACAATTAGAATGATTAAAAGATGAGCTCATTGCCCAAACATGTAATATACAATGAGTTCTAATTACAAAAAGGGTAAGGTATATAACCTTTCACTGCTGCCGAATAGCTTTCCTATTTTGATCTATCTCTTCGCTTACATATACAAAGTCTTCTTTCTTGACTTTTAAAATTTACAACTTCACATCAATTTATTTCGCATGTATATGTCTCACTATCTCTTTGCATTACATATGTCTTACATTTATACAAGTTACTAAGAATAATAAATTATACAGTCGGCTTTACAAAACATAAAGCACTTTACAAAATACACACTAACTTGTGCTACCCAAGGGTTAAAATCTAGGATGTCATCCCTTATATGATTAAGTTATTATTTTGATAAACAAAATAATCCCTTAACTATCATACTAATTCTGTCTTCTTTCTCTGTCTTGTCGGCTTCAACTCTGTCTCTGTAATCCTGCAATAATTCATTTTGTACATGCCGTACAAACTTGTGCTTTCAGGTGAGTCTTCAAAATACATAAAAGTATCCATGCTCAAGTGTGCATGCACTGAACTTACTTCTATCAACATTGCTATCTAAAACTATCTCTAGTTAGACTGGAAAATGCTGCTTATAGTTAGACAATTTTACTTGCGCTCTGTCATAACTGCTTGCTATCATATTGTGATCTTCATACTAATTATATGTTTCCATAATGACAACAAATTGATATCCTACTTAGCCAAATTTCCAACAATCTCCCCCTTTGTCATTGGTGGAAACATATAAGAAAATTGGCTAAGTCATATAAAACTTCAAAATTGTGGCCATTCAAAAAAAAAATTCTCCAAAATACTTATATCTCCAAATATCTTTTGAATATCTATACTCCCGCTAGGAATATACTTCATATCATATATCTATATACCATACTTAATTTTCTGCTATCACTCCCCCTTTGAAGACAATGACAAAAAGGGTGTCAAAATTGTGTAACAAAAATGTTTACCTTTGATTCAAAATTGCAAAGCTGGTAGGCTTGCAACACAATTTGCAAAATTTACTTTTATGCTCTCTATCTCCTTCTCCCATGCTTTCTTAATGGTATCTAAAACACTAAGTAGTGCACATAAACCATAAGATGCTATTTCACATGCATGAAGGTTTGCATAGTTAAATTTCTCATAAGATGTCTTGGATGAAAGACATTCTTCCAATTGGCCTTTAATGATGCTTATCTTAATTGAAATGTGCTCTCTTAATAGAGTGAATCTTCTCAACTTCTTTTCTTTTTCTTCACTAAGAATTCTTATTTCATCATAAAATTTACTAATTTTCTTCTCAAGATCAGATATCTTCACATTCGGGCTGGATAAAAGATTTGCTTCTTTTTGAATTTCCACCTCTTTTGCTTTTATCTTCTCTATCAAATCTGATACATGATTCTCTATTTTTGTACACTGAATGTACAAGGCTTTTCCTCTGTCCAAATTTCTTCTAAGTTCCTTGATACATACATCCAGATTATTAATATCATTTCTGATATCCTGACATATATCTTGAAATATTTTGGCCTCATAGGCTGCATGAGCTTTTATTGTAGCTATGTTTGATAAGTTTGTGAATTCATTATCAAATGCTTTCACAACTTCTTTTTCTTTGACTTGTGGATCTGCCTATGATATTTGACTGGTTGCAAAACTTTGCAACTTCTTTGTCACTTCAAGCAATGATCCTTCAGACTTTTCACTTTCTTGTTTTTACCAATGATTTTGTTTAAGGATGAGATCAACTCAATTTGATCATCATCGTCAACTTCTTTTCCAAGATTAGCAAAAACAGATTCTAACTGTGGTTTCTCTGCTACTATCTTAGGAGTGGGACTAATTTTTGCTTGTCCTTGTTCTCCTTCCTATCCTGCTATCTCTGTGTTTACTTGAATCTCTGCTTGTTCTTTCTCTTCTTCTCTTGTTTTCTTCCTTTCTTCCTCTACAACTGTCATGTCCTGTTCTTCCATAGCTGAATTGTCAAAAATGTTTTCAAGGTTGCTGAAGGAATTGGCTCACTATCCAATGTAATATTTGTTCCTTCCACATTCATTATTTTATCTTCAATGTTAATTGATGGTGGTGGAGAGTGACTTTTCTGGTGCTCAGCTTCCAAAGCTTGATTTGCTACACTTGTGTGCTTACTAACACCTGTGGTCATTACCTTTACAACTACCTATTTAGTTTCCTTGTTAATTTCTTCATAACTTCCTCCCATTATCAAAATTGTTCTTCTTTTTGCTCTTAAGTGAATACTAAGATCTTTCATTATTTCCTTGAAATGATCTTCATCTTTAATATCACAAAGCTTTCTCACAAAATTTTCTCTTATCTTATTGTCTTCTTTCTGTTCACTAATTTCTCAAAAAGTTCATCTAGTATCTTTCCTTGAATAATATCAAATTTCTTATCAGCTAGTATCATATGTTTGACAACTGCATTCTCTAAGTTCAATTTCTCTGAAAAATTATATAACTCATAGTATTTGTTCATCTTAGAAAAATCTCCATCATTAATGATTGAAGAATTTACTTTCTCTATCTTTGGTTTCCATTTTCTCTTATAGCTTCCAATTTCTTCATCATCTTTTACTTCAAATACATACCTTGGAATAGGGGTGAAAATAGCCTTTTGTCTCTTTTGTGGCCCACTTGCCATTTCCTTAACTCTTTTTTCTAGAGGAGTGGTGGAAGATCTAGTAGATTTCCTTATTTCTTGCACCTCTTCAACTTTTATTACCTTTTCTATATCTTGGGCTTCTTCAATTTGAGATGCAACTGATGATAGGGGTGGAACATAAAAAAATTCTTTATGTCCAATGTCTCTTATTGTTGCTGTGGTCTTCTTTGCCACTAGAAATTCTTGTTCTGACATTCTTGTATCCTTAAGAATTTTATTGATAGTGCTTTCCACTCTTTTCTTTGATAACTTCTCTTCTTGTAGAGATTTTGTGGAGTTAAAGTTCTCCTCATAAGTTCCAAATCTAGAACTGCTTGCATCCAATTTTCTTTTAAGAAATCTGTTCACATATTCTTCTATTTCATTTTTCAGATACTTTATATCCAAGTGGATCTATGAATTCTACTCTAGGTTTAATTGCTTCAACAAAAGTAAATTCAATGTCAACCATGAAACATATTTCATCTTTGTACTTTCCTACTATAGCCTGAGGTATCCTTGATCTTTTCCTCATTTGATTCTAAAATGTTTTGATTACCAAGGTTGTGCTTTCATTAACCTTATCTATAAGGTGTCTAAGATACACCTTGTTGATTTTGTCCATAGTAGTTCTGTTATCATTCCAATCTTTTTCAATAGTGTATGGAAATTTTCTCAACAAATGAAAAAACATGTATGTGATCAGAGATGAGAATCTGAATTGTGAGTTCTTGGTTTTCTTTATCTTTTCAAGGTTCTCAAACAACTAAATTCTTAAGATTTCACACATATCAACTTGTACTTTCTCTACACACATCAAATAAGCTGCATGAACCATACCAGCTGCCATGTCATCTTCTCTAGAATCAGCACAAAATTTAGATGTTAATATCTTACACACATATCTAACATCATCTTGTATTATCTTGCTGATTACAATTCCTCTACCATTATAAGATGATTTGGTGTTGTCTAGTATTGTCTTCTTTACATTCTTCTCATTAAAAGGTATAACTCTAGATTTTGACAAACCAGTTTCTTCATGAATTAGGTTTTCTGTGATGTCTATTACTATGTCATCTAACCAAAATTTCCCATTGTGAATTTTGCTTAAAATTATCTTTGTGAATTCGTCATCTTGGAATTCAAAGTGTAATGAGTATTTCACAATTTCATTTTCCTTTAAATGTTCAAACCCTACTTTTAATGACATATCTTGATTATATATCTTTTCATATTCCTTAATCACACTACTATCACCGAGGGTCTCAAACTTGCATTTCAAATAACCTTTTACATCTTCCAAATGTAAAACTTCATCTGGAACGGTCGATAAAGAAAGACTAGGGTCTTCTTCTAAGGGCTCTACTGGTTCCCTTTTGATTCTAGGTCTAAATCTATCTCTTATGTTGTGAATAAATAATACATCCATGACGTCTACAAATTCTTTAACTATCTGATGGATTTTCTTAGTAAAATACCTCAATTCCATGATTTAGGGCTTTGCATAGATCTGACATGAAATTCTTTTACCAAATCTTGCAAACAGCTTTCAATCACCGCTGTATTGATCTCCTTATCACTTGTAGTTGCTTTAATGATTAACTAATACCGATCATAAGATTTTAACCTTTCAATTCTTCAAGATTCTGACATCGCATTCAATTCTTTTGCCGCTTCTTTGCAAAAAGTTGTTCCTATTTTCCTACAAAACTACATACTTTTTGCGAACTCACATATATTCATATTAGCTCATGTGCTCTTAACCATAGCATTAATACATCATATACTACCTTACATTAACTGCACAAGACTCAATTCATTCTATACTAACTGCTATATTATCCTAGTTCCTATTCTAATGCATTCTTTATGAATTTAAGTGCTTTGATATGGGTTAGGGAGAGGTTCACACTTACTATCAGATACTTCACCTATCTGATTACCTTGTGTGCTGAATGTATCTCCTTGATCTGTACTTTTAACAAATTTTATTTCTTCTGAATTACTACAACATCCCTTTTGATTGTTTCTTTCATTCTCATTTCTTCTTGTGTAGTTCCTGTTGTTGGGATTTCTCATGTTGTTCATTCTACAAAATCTTGCTGTATGACCAAATTTGTTACATATCTGACAAAGTATTCCATTGTTTCCATATGTCAGTCCTGTCTGATTGATTTATGATCTGCAATTTTTGGCAATGCATCTAATCTTATTGCATCTATAACACACAACTCCATTTCTTCTGATCATATCTACATGGTTAGTATCTCTAAACATTCTACTATTATTATTATCATTAGATCTAGGTTTTTTACAATCAATAGCTCTATGTCGAAAACCATGACAATTATAACAATAACCATTTAGAGGTTTAAATTGTTTACCTATGCAATATTTCTTCATATGTCCAAAATTATTACATGCAAAACATCTATGTTTGAATTCTCTTTGCGTACCTTTAGGTTGATCATCTTCTTTAGGTGGATTGGGTATGTCTTCAAATTTGTTGGCTTCATCAGGTTTCTTTTCATCTTTGTTCTTAGAGACTTTCAGATCTGGTTCCTTGCATTCTTCACTTATCTTAGATGAGTTGAATCTGAGATCAGTTGTATCATAATATGGCTTTTGATAAGACATTTGTTCATCAATCTTTTCACTGCTGGAATATAGTCTTTCAAGATGTTGTTTGGACTGAATCAGTTCACCTTTCACAATTGTATTGTACTTTTCAAGTTCAACATACTATAATTTGGTTTTCTCAAATTTAGATGTCACTTTACAAAGTTTAGATTTTAGATCTTCATTCTTAGACTTCAGATTTGTTTCATTCTTGTTGTTTCCATCTTTCAAGCTTAACTTCAGATCTACAATCTTCAATTCATGCTTAAGGATCTCATTTTCTTTCTTCAGATTTGAAATTTCATTACAATCTTCAATTTGAATTGTAGGTTCCTTCTTTGATTTCAGTTCTTCCACTTTTTCTTTCAATTTCTCAATTAAATTCTTTGCATCATCATATTTCCCTTTTAGAGTATCTCTTTCTTCAGTAAGCATATAAATCTGTTCAAGAGCTTCTTCAAGATTTTTCTGTAGTTGATCGATATCCATAGAGATCTTACTCAAGTTTCTAGGCTTTCTCTGAATGATTCTTTTTTGAGTAACAAAGCTTTGATACCAATTGTTAGAAATAGGGAATAGGGGGGGGGGGGGGGGTGAATCAATATTCTACAAACTTTTACTTTTTCCCAATTATGGATATAACAGATTAAATTGATACTTGCAAAACAAAGTAAACTAAATAGCATGCAGTGCAATAAAGAAAATGAACTCATAACACCATGTTTTATTCTCGAGGAACCCTAGCCAAGGGAAAACCCCAGTGGGGATGATACCCACAATGATCCACTAATCAAAATTATTCGGTAAAGGATGTTGACCTTGTTAGGAGTCTATTACATACATATAGTGTCTCTATCTTGATTAAAGGACTTAAGGCCTTGTTAGAAGCCTCAAACCTGCTAAGAGTTGGTAGTATAAATAAAATGATTAAAAGATGAGCTCACTGCCCAAACATGTAATATACAATGAGTTCTGATTACAAAAAGGGTAAGGTATATAACCTTTCACTACTGCCAAATAGCTTTCCTAGTATGATCTATCTCTTCGCTTACATATACAAAGTCTTCTTGCTTGAATTTTACAATTTACAACTTCGCATCAATTTATTTCACATGTATATATCTCACTATCTCTTTGCATTACATATGTCTTACATTTATACAAGTTACTAAGAATAATAAATTTTACAGTTGGCTTTACAAAACATAAAGCACTTTACAAAATACACACTAACTTGCGCTACCCAAGGGTTAACATCTAGGATGTCATCCCTTATATGATTAAGTTATTATTTTGATAAACAAAATAATCCCTTAACTATCATATTGATTATGTCTTCTTTTTCTATCTCATCGACTTCAACTCTGTCTCTGTAATCCTACAATAATTCATTCCGTACATGTCATACAAACTTGCACTTTTAGATGAGTCTTCAACATACATTAAAGTATCCATGTTCAAGTGCGCATGCACTGAAATTACTTCTATCAACATCGCTATCCAAAACTGTCTTTGGTTAGATTGGAAAATGCTGCTTATACTTAGACAATTTTACTTGTGCTTTGTCATAACTGCTTGCTATTATATTGTGATCTTCATACTAGTTATATATTTCCATAATGAAAACAACTTGATAGCCTACTTAGCCAAATTGCCAACATGTTAACCCTAATTGATGGTGATGATGATGGAGACCAAGATTAGAGGTATACAAGATTGTAGAAGGATTATATTAGTTGTTATTTTTTCATTGATGTCAAGAAATTGATTTCTAGTTTATATAGAGTTTCCATATAATTAGGAGTATGATATAAGTTGAGTGAGTTAAGGAAAAAGAGGAAGTGAAAATTTGTGAAGGACTTAGTGAAGTTGAAGAACTTAATTGGGTAGATAATATAGATAAAAAAATGATTAAGGTAGTAATGGTTTAGTTGTTTTCTACATTACATTTGATGATATCAAGTCGGTAAAGGAGATTGGACAAGTGAGCAAGGTTAGAAATTTGACAAGGCAAAGAAAATAGTTTAGTTACTGAGTAAGAAGAAGTGATTAGGTAAAAGGAAATTATTTTTTGGTAAAGAGAAAGGAAGCCAAGACACCAAGTGAAAGGAGTTAGTTAGGAAGAGAAGAAAACATAATTTTGGTTGAAGGAAAAGGAAGGGAACCCGGTACGAAACATAAATTAAATAAAAGGATCAGAATGACATTTAATGAAGATCTAGAGTGATTTGAAAGATTCCAAGGATGAATAAGTGTTAGTTAAAGAGATCTACGATCAAGAAAATTTAAGATGATGATCTATGGTAAAGATTTAAGCGACGAAAAGTGAAGGTACTATTGGAAACCACAATTGAAACAATTGCTATATTATCATTGTTGTCAAACCTTAATTGGTAAGATAGTTTCTATCTAGTAGAGTACCATATTTCTTGATTGATTAAGAGGATTTGAAAAGAGAAGATAACAAGAGGACCTAAGGAAAGGTTGAGTTATATGATACTTCAATGGGTACTTGATTAGTTGGCACATTGACAAGGTAATGTGTTGTTTATCTTTAACACTAAGTGAAGAAGAAAGAATGGAAGCATAGGCTTAACCGAGAAAAAGTGAAGAAATTTAGTTTAAGCTGAGTGATGCTAGTGTCAACTGAGTGCCAGTATAAGACAAGAAAATTTAGTGTCGACCGAGCATCAGTAATTACCAAGCAACAGATAATTAACTAAGTGAAGACTGTATTTGCTGAGAAGGAAAGTTTTAGTGATGACCGAGATACCTAGTGATGACCGAGGAGATGAAAACCATATTAATCGAGTATTAGTAATTTATAGTTTGTGAAAGAATTGAGAATCTCAGCCGACATAGTTGAATTCTTGGGATATATAAAATGTGTTAAAATTATTAATGAATGATATGGATCATTTAATGCATGGTAAATCATTTTCTTATGGATTCAAGGAGAATTTTGAAGATGTATCTAGAAGGAAAAGGAGGAGAATAAAATGATGTAAGGATTCGATGAATCTGACCAAAACCTAAGATCTACATAAGAGATTAAGTGGAAAAAGATTAATCTACCTGATCAAGGAGGTATAAGGATGACCTAATTGTGGGTTATGGAATGTGTGGAAAATGTTGATGCTATTGACTGATGAATCTAAGCAGAAGGTTAAGGAGAAGCTATGAAGAGCTAGATAGAGTTGAGGTGATTACTTGAAGAGATTTTCGAGTAGATCAAAGATAGATATGGAAATGAAGGTCAGTCAGTAAATCAACAATGGAGTGCATTGGATTTGTATTTGTAAAGTGAGTTGTATATTTTAGATCAGAACCTACTCTTACTTACTAACCATTGTATCAGTCAAAATATTTTAATCAAGGTTGATCTAACAATCCTTTTGTAAGCCCTTTAATCAAGGTGACATTCTAATGGAATTTTCTTAAGCCCTCTAACCAAGCCACTCTTAATAGGGTAATTAAATCCTTTAACAGGGTCTCACCTAATAGTGTGTGTTGTAAACCTTTAATAGGGTTGGCTTTGTTAGGAATAATAGTCCACCAACACAACTGAGGGGGGGGGGGGTGAATTAGTTGTGAGAAAAATTATTAAAATTTAAATAGCATCTACGCAAAATCAAATGATAACATAGTAAATGCCAACATAATAAAATAATATTTTATTATCAAGGAAACCCTATTAAAGGTAAAACCCTGGTGGGAATTAGCACCCAAAAATGATGTACTGAGAGTATAGTATCCCTGTTAAAATATCTAGCCATGTTAGGAGCTTATTAAAACATTATAGTACACAGTCCCTGTTAAAGGATAGACCCTGTTAGGAGTCAAATAAATGTAGGCTCACTGCCCAAAGAGGGTCATGTCCACCTCTAGAATTCACTGTTGTCAACACAAGTGTATATAAAGGAAATACACAATCCTTGTGAACCGTCTAATAGCATTTGTCTTTTCTTAATCAATTCTAATGAAGTATAAACTATCCTCTGGTCTTACATCTAGCAGATACAAGCTCACAAATTCTACAATTCCCTTTTACAATTCTACTACACACTACCTATCTTTTCAAAAGAAAAGATCTTACATATATATCCTATTACAATAAATGATCAGGTTAGCCAATTAGGATTTCCTGATAAAAAAATAATTACATATCCCCTTGCTAAGATACACATGATATCTATAAAAAGTATACAATAATTACACTTCAACAATTAAGGTCCAACATTTGTAATCCATGCTCGCTATCCATAATACACACTACAACTGTGAAGTCAGCCCCAAATAGGTCTCCTCTAGAATACACACCACATATGACATCATCACACTTCCCAAGAATTTCTAAGATCAAAGAACATTCCTCAATACATTATCTAACATCCCTTAAGCTTTCATACACTGAATCCACATCGATTGAAAGATACACTCAAAAAATAGAGACTAACTCTGTCAAATTCCACTATCACAGTCAAGAAACCAGTCTTCGCTAAATATTTTGTTACTCAACCAATATGAAATATTACAACATGAAATATTAGATATAAGATCATGACACCTCCCTGTACACAAACCTATGTTCACTCATTCTGATTCAACCGTACAATATCCGTACACTGTAATAACCAGTATGTTCTCTTCATAGTAACATTTGTTGACATCAGTGACAAAAAATGAATGACAAAAATATTATTAACCAATTCCACCAACATCCAGTAATCTCCCCCTTTGGCATTGATGGAAACATATGGGAAAATCCATCAACCCAAAAATATTCTCTCAATACAACTTTCTAAATATCTTCAACATAATCTCTTCCCAAATAGTGAGCTCTTCCCCATATAGTGAGGTCTTCCCCATATAGTGAGGATTTTGTCATAGCATCTCTCCCCCTTTGAAAACAATGACAAAGAGTACCATAAGTCATCAACTATCTTCTATTTAGTCTTCATCAACCAGGTGGTGAATCACCCAAATGTATTCTATAAGGTTCCAATGATCACTCCCCTTGAGAAGTAGATCCATACATAAAGTCCATAAAATGATAGAGCCTTTGAAGACCTCTAGATTGATGCATCCCCACATAATTTAATTCTCACTAGGAGGGGATTGTACCCCAATCATACCTCTGAGATACTCAAAGACATCTTTTGGAAATGACTTTATAAAGATGTTTGCTATCTGTTCCTTTGTGCTAATGTATTGCAACCTTATTTCTTTCTCCACTACTTTGTCTCTCAAAAAGTGATACCTAATAGAAATATGCTTAGTTTTAGAATGCATCATAGGATTCTTTGACATATTCAATGTACTGGTGTTATCACAATGGATAACCACATGTTCAACAAAAGTTATTCCAATGTATTTTAGAATTTGTTTCATCCAAACAATTTGAGTGCAATTAATAGCAACAAAAACATACTCAGATTCAATAGTAGATTGAGCTATACAATCCTGCTTTTTACTTAACCATGAAACCAACCTTTTCCCAAGGAAAAATGCACCTCCACTAGTACTCTTTCTTTCATTAATGTTCCCTTCCCAGTTAGCATCAATATAAGCATGTATTTCAAAGTCATCATTTTTACCATACCATAAGCCATATTCCAGTGTTCCTTTCAGGTATCTAAATATCCTTTTCATAGCAGCCAGGTGTGTCTCTTTAGGATCTTCTTGATATCTAGCCACAATTCCAACAACATTAGCAATATTTGGTCTGGAGTGAGTCAGATATTGTAATCCTCCAATTATTGATCTATACTTGGTCTGAAAAATACTCTTGGTTTCATCAGTATTTATTATTTTATAGCTAGTCACCATGGGTGTACAACAAGGTTTATAGTCTTCCATTCGAAACTTTTCAACATTTCTTTAAGATACTTAGTTTGAGAAATAAAAATGCCATTCTTTCTCTGATTTATTTACAGTCAAAGAAATAATTTTATCTCACCAATCATGAACATCTTGAATTAATTCTCCATTTCTTTAGAAAAATTCTTGCACATCTCATCATTGCCTCCAAAAATAATATCATCAACAAAAACTTCTATTATTAAAATTCCATCTTGATTAGTTCTTAAGTACAAATTTCTATCAGCATTACCTTTTTTGAATCCAAGATGAAGTAAGTACTTGTCTAACCTTGCATACCAAGCCCTTGGTGCTTGCTTTAGTCCATACAGTTCCTTCTTAAACTTGTAAACTGTGTCTTCATCTTCTATCAGAGGAAATCCATCTGGTTGTTCTATGTATATCTCCTCTTCAAGATCCCCATTCAGAAATGTAGATTTTACATCCATCTGATATACATTGAAGTCTTTATGTGCAACATAAGCCAAAAATAGTCTTACAGCTTCCAATCTAGCAACATGAGAAAATGTCTCTTCAAAATCTATGCCTTCTTGTTGTGAATAGCCTTTGCAAACCAGTCTTGCTTTGTTTCTTACAACAATTCCTTCTTCATTCATTTTGTTTTTGAAAACCCACTTAGTTCCTATTACATTTTTGTCTTTAGGTCTAGGAACCAATTTCCAAGTGTTATTTTTCTTTATCTGATCTAACTCTTCTTGCATATCTTTAATCCAAGATTCATCTCTACAAGCTTCATTAGTAGTCTTTGGTTCAACTTGAGAAATCAAACAAATTTATTCCCTTATCTTTGATCTAGTCATCATTCATTGACTTGCATTACCAATAATTTTATTTTCAGGATGGTTTTTCTTAACATACCTTGGAGTCTTATGAGTCTCAGTAACTTCATTTGTTTCATCATCACAAATCTCATTCTCACAATCAATCTCAACATGTTCTTTTTCTTCTTCTTCTTCTGTAGAAGCATCTTCCTCAATTTTTGTATTATGATAACAATCATATATTATCTCTTGTATCTGAAAATTTTTATCTATCTTCACATTATTAATTTCAATCATATTTCTCAATATTAGGTTAAAACATTTGTAAGCCTTGATTTTAGTAGAATAACCAAGAAAAATTCCTTCATCACTTCTAACATCAAATTTTCCTATTTCATCATCTCTTTTGATATAGCATTTACTTCTAAATATTCTGAAATATTTTAAAGTAGGAGTATGATTAAACCACAAATCATAAGGACTCTTACGTGTAACTTCTCTAATTTGAATTCTATTCAATGTGTATATGGCTATCCCAACTGATTCTCTCCAATGTACATGAGATACATTTCCTTCTAGAAACATTATCTTAGCAGCATCCAATATTGTTATGTTTCTTTTTCTCTGCTAGCCTATTTTACTATGGAGTCCTAGGAGAAGATGTCTATCTGTGTATTCCATTCTCTTCACAATATGAATTAAATAGATCTGAAGTAAACTCTCCACCTTTGTCTGATCTCAAAATTTTTATCTTTAAGCCTGATTCATTCTCTACTTTTTCTTTGAATATCTTGAATTTGTCAAATTCTTGTAATTTCTCTCTCAAGTAAGTAATCCACATCATTCCATAAAAGTCATCAACAAAAAGTATAAAGTACCTTTCACCATAATATGATCTTGTCCTTGTAGGTTCACATAGGTCTGTATGTATCAGATCCAACTTCTCTTTCTCTGAATATGATTTTCTTTTATAACTACTTCTAGTCCACTTTCCCATAACACACTCTCTACACACAGTGTTAGATGGTTTTACAATTTTAGCTATGTCTCTCACTACATTATCTAAGCTTACCTTCACAAAATTATCAAAATTAACATGAAAAAACCTTCTATACCATAACCAACTATCATCTATCTTTGCAACAAAACAAGAAGCTTCAGATGTATTTAACTCAAATACATTACCTCTAGATTTAGTACAACTTGCAATCAAATTTCCTGTCTTACTTTTGATAAAATATTTTCCATCAATGAATTTCAATTGATAACCCTTTTCCATCAGTTGTCCAACACTCAACAAGTTATACTTAAGTCCATCAACAAGTAGTACATTGTCAATATTAGTCTTTCCATCCAAATAAATAGATCCTACTCCAATGATAAGCTTAGGAACATTTTCTCCAAATCTCACAACACCACCATCATACTTATTTAGTTTAACAAACTTATTTTTATCTCCAGTCATATGATGTGAGCAACCACTATCTATAACCCATTTAGATTTCTTATCAACATGTGACACTAAAGCTCTTTCCTCATGTAATGGTTTTTCATCTTTGATAGCAATAAATCCAATATCCTCATTATCAAAATCATCATCAGAAACACCTTTACTAGCATAATAACATTCTTTTTCATTTGAATACTTAGGTTTGTAAAAAATAGATTTATTCTTAGGAACTCTTGTAGGACATCTAGATGAAAAGTGACCTATCTTATTGCATGAAAAATATTTCAAAGGTAACTTTCTTTCAAACTTACCCTTACCTCTATTTTCTCTTCTAGTGGTCAGGGCAACAATTTCATCTAGCTTTCTTTCTTCTTCCTATATCTATTCCTATTGATCAACATGCTCACCAAGCTCTTCTTTCATATTATTAATGCTGGTGCTTGCAATTCTAGATAATGTATTTTTGTGTGTTGATGCCTTAAATGTTATTTCAAATCTAGGTAAATAATCTCCCATCTCTGCAGCCTCAAAGGTAGTTAGCTTTGCAATCAACATCTCTCTGCTAAAGTTTGTAGTCAAAGGTATAATCTCTTCTAAAGCTTGAACTTTGGTCTTATAAATAGGTGTCAATGATCTAAGAATATTTGCAATGACTTCTTCCTCTTCATAAGTGCCTCCAAAATTTTTGATCATCATCTTTCATTTTCATCATCATCTTTCATAAGCCCTAATATTTTCAGCATCTTTCATTTTCAAATTCTCCATCCTTGTTTTCTAGTTTTGTAACTTTTCTTTCTTAGTAAACTTGTCTCCTTCATATAATGCTTCTAATCTTCCCCAAAGTTTGTGTGTTGAATCCAAATCTTTCACCTAAATAAATTCTCCTTTAGAAAGTGCACTGATTAGTGCTTCCCTTGCAACCATGTTATATGAAAATATCTTCTTTTCTTTATCAGTAGATTTATGTAATTTATCCCTAGCCTTCATGGTTATCTCATTCTTCATGATCATCCAGTAGTCAATACCCAAACATAGAAAATGTGTTCGCATCTTGTTCTTCCAACTATCAAAGTTTTTAGGGTCAAATTTTAGAAATACCAATTGTTAGGAATAAAAAACCACCAACACAAATTTGGGGGGGGGGGGGGGGGGGGGTGAATCAGTTGTGAGATGGATTATTAAGCTTAAATAACAACTACACAAAATCAAATGATAACATAGTAAATACCAACACAATAACATAATATTTTATTATCGAGGAAACCCTGTTAAAGGTAAAACCCCGATGGGAATTAGCACCCACAAATGATGTACTAAGAATATAGTATCCCTGTTAAAAGATATAGTCCTATTAGGAGCTTATTAAAATATTAAATTACATAATCCCCGTTAAAGGACATACCTTGTTAGGAGTCAAAGAAGTGTAGGCTCACTGCTTAGGCTTACTACCCAAAGAAGGTTATGTCCACCTCTAGAACTCACTGTTCGCAACACAAGTGTATATAAAGGAAATACACAATCCTTGTGAACTATCTGATAGTAACTATCTTTGCTTCATTAGTTCCAATGAAGTATAAACTATCCTCTACTCTTACATCCAACAGATACAAGCTCCTAGCTTCCATAATCCTCTTTTACAATTCTACTAGACACTACCCATCTTTTCAAAAGAAAATATCTTACATATATATCCTATTACAATAAATGATCAGGTCAACCAATTAGGCTTTCCTAATAAAAAATAATTACATAACCCCTTGCTAAGATACACATGGTATCTATCACAAGTATATAATAATTACACTTCAACAATTAAGGTCCAACATCCGTAATCCATGCTCGCTATCCATAATACATGCTACAACTCTAAAGTCGGCCCCAAATAGGTTTCCTCTAGAACACACACCATAGCTAACATCATCACGCTTCCCACAACTTGCTAAGATCAAAGAACATTCCTTAATATGTTATCTGACATCCCTTAAGCTCCCATACATTGAATCCACATCAATTGTAAGATACAGTCAAAACACATAGACTAACTCTATCAAATTCCACTGTCATAATCCAGAAACCAATCTTCACCAAATCTTTTTTTACTTAACCAGTATGAAATATTAAAGCATGTAATCTTAGATATAAGATCACAACACCTCTCTGTACACAAACCCATGTTTTCTCATTTTGAATCAACCGTATAGTATTCGTACACTATAATAACCAATCTGTTCTCTTCAGAGAAACACATGTTGACATCATTGACAAAACATGAATAAAAAAAACATTAGTAACCAATTCCAACATCCAATAGGCTTCTCATAGAGATAACTTCATAAGAGTAAAAAATTAGTAGCATGTTACTGGTGGTTTTTCCCAAATTGGGTTTCCATGTTAAATCCTGGTGTTATACTTGTGTGAATGTTATTTGATGTGAATGTTGTTTAAAGTTTCATATTCTAGAAGTTGATTACTTCTGGACATCAGATTGCAAGTTTTATGTTATTGATATTATAATACCCCAAAAATGGGCTATAGGTTCATTGACCTCCTACATCAACAAATCAATCAAAATCGACATAAAAGTCCTAACCTAAGGCACATCTGCACATCAGTTTATCAAAACCCTAATTGATTTTATCTTCATTTTGCATTGGGGAATATTTCCTAAATATTCCTAATTTATCATAGTTATCCTTATTAAATATTATTTGGCGATAAATCATATTTATCCTAAAATTTGATTAATTGAATATTTTGAATATTTAATTAATTAGGTTTAATTTTTCCACTTAATTATTTAATTAGATTTAATTACATTTATTCCTAATTTATATTATTTAATTTTGACAATAAATAAAAAAATCTTGCAAATAATTGATTAAATTCTTATTTAATTAATTAAATCCAGTTGTCAATATTTAATGATATAGTTTGGAATAAAAAGTTTGATTTAATAATTGATTAACCCATAAGTCAATTGTTTTAATTCAAAATCAGTTAAGTTGAGAATAAATCACTTTATTTTTAAAATTAATTCATATTAAATCATGCACAATCAGAAAAGCAGTCATGTTTAAATCAATTATCAATTTCAATTTGTTAATCTCTAAACTCAACATGTGATTGTGAGTTGAAAAAGTGAACTAAACTCTATTTCAAGTTAAAAAGTGCTTTTGCATGATTTTATGAGTTGATCTATTTCTAATTTCTTGTTAACTTAAAAATCAACCTGAGTTTATCAAGAGTGATTTATGGCTTTTCTCAATGCATCCTCAAGCCATGGATTTTTATATAATTGAGGCTCAATCTTTCATCTTACCCCCCCTCTCCCCCATGAATTTGCATACTTGAACTCTGGTGAATTTGCATTTGAAGAACCAAACTCTTGCGGACAGGTGATTGTGAGATTTTTGTTATTGTTTTGATCATAGCATTCATTCATTTTCATATCATAGCATATCATGGTTAGATTAATTTGCATACACATTTTGTTGTTTTCAATCATTTAAATCCTTCATTTAGGTGTTACATTGTCACTGATCTCAGTCTGAATCTGAGAATACCATACTCACACCTACTAGAAGGAAGTAAATCGCCTAGTTAGCTTATTTCATTTATATTGTAGATTTCTTGATTTGCTAACCTCTAATGTTTTACTAAAGTATTATGTCTCTAGCTATGTACAAAATTCACACGCACATTTCTGGTGCCCATTGTGGGGCCTTGAAATGGGTTTCCATTGTTTTCTATCAATTTCTCTCAAAACTATGATTTTTATTTTCTGTTCATATAATTTTCGTACAACATTTGACACATTATCGTACTAGGAACCTATGACTTTTGTATGATAGTCATAAATCTCAAGAATCATGCTGGTTGTTTGGTATTGTCATTTGGGAATCACTTTGTCGTGTGCATACTGACCCACTGTCGTTTCATGCCTGGATTTTCATAGGGGAGGTAGCACATTGTCATACAAGTTCTCACTCTAGAATTTCAATTGTCATACCATATTTTAGGTTGTCTTTCATATTTGATTTTTGGATTTGGATTGACAGCTAACCCTAACAATTGATATTTTCTATTTATAATTGGTACTTGCTATTTTGGCTCATGGAAAAGTGCAACAAAATTGAAAATTAGGTAAAATATACTAAGCGCGTTGCATTGGAACTGAGGTATTCTGCTACATTTGATAACATTTCAATTTTGGGACATAAAATGAACCTCTCATGTGTTTAGCTTGAGTGTCTCTTTCTTTCATAAATCACATGTTCATTTTGGGCTCTAAAAAGAAACATAGATTTGCTTTCTGCATATCTATTACACATAGTAATTAGGCCCTATGAACACTATTTGTGGAGTTCTTGAGGGAGTGGGCTTCATTCGCTTGTTTTGCATGCGAAGCTCTTCTCAAAGATAGATCTCCTTGTAGGTAGGGAGGATACTGTTATTATCTCACGGTCTTACTTGGTTTAGTCCTCAACTTTGATCGATACGTTCTCTCTTGGACCCACTTAGAGAGCTCAGTAGACATTGTTGTTGACATCAAAAACCTTGGTGAGGTGGTTTCATTCTTAGCATGTCAATTGATCTATTTTTTATGTTTTGGTGAAGTGAAGAGGCTAGAGGATTATGCTCTACTCCATTTTTGGGTAGTATCAAAAAATTAGATCCTTGAATCTAAACTAAGTCCCCCTATGGTCCTTTTTGTGAGTCTCCTTGATAGAGAGGGTTAATCATAGTGGACATTCCCTTTATTAGGTCAACCATGTGGATGAAACCTCAAGCGATAATAGCCATTTTCATTGTGGTAGCAGCAGCCGCTAGATAAATGTCCTTGTGGAAGAAATCTCCATAGGTGTAGTCTCTTGTTGGGCTATCAGATCTCCTCAACAGCTCCTGATTGATTAAATTCTCAGACTATGTCAAATCCCTGGTGCGCCTGGATTGGATTTCACCCTCTTGAGATTACAAAAGTTGTAGAGTCATAGCATTAGTAAGAACCCTAGTGCAACCAAAATTTTATTTTCTAGGACTATGTACGTGCTTGCAAAATTTTTTGAGAACATACACAAGTAGCATTCTTAGGGATTAAAATAAAAAGTAACTATTCTTGTTCATGTGCAAGGTTTCTTTGTCCCTTGCTCATTGTTTGAAGATGATTGCTTGTTCCCTTGATCATTGTCTTAAGTGCCTAATATCTACTTACAGCTTATTTAAAATGAACAAACTTGAGACAAACTGTTACATAGATCTTCAAACCTCAAAAAAGAAATTCGCAAACAACTTGATACTGAAAACACTAAAAATTGAAAATTGCAAAAATCCTTTATGGTGTCAAAAGTCATCCTGAAATTTCAAAAGTCATACGATTTTTTCCAACTATCGTGCCAGAACCCCCAGATTGTCATACGGGGGACTATACATTGTCATACAAGTGTTGTCACAAAAACCAAGCAAAATCAAAACTTGGTGTCAATTGTTGTATGAGTTTTGTCAATTATCATGCCAGACTCAACCCAAACTTGTACGAGCGTGGAGAAACTCGTATCAAATTTTTACCAAAGTTTCCATAAACATCCAAAATTTGTCAGAAATCTAATTTTTACAGCCAAATTCCATATTTTGTCAAAATATTCACAGTGTTAGGAACATAGCAGAAAACCAGAAAAATCCAATCAATTTGCCTAAAGTGGTCTCTTGAGTTTTATCCAGTGTTCTGATCTATTAATTTGGATCCCATTTGATCTTGTGTCAAAATCTTGTGAAAACCATATTCAATCTTCAACAAAATGGCAATGTTGCGAGCTCATGTCCGCTATCTTTTGGGTGTCTACACATACATCTAGGGTACAACATCTTTCATTTACGTCCAAATCATCAATCAACCAATCTAATCTTGGCAAGGTTGTGTCATTCAATTTTCTTGAGCCAGATCTTTCATCAGTTGTCTTAATATTGCTCTTTTGCTTCACCAAAGGTTAATGGTGGAAACTAGAGCTTCCTCACAAAGAAAAAAAAGAGAACAACCTAGACTCTCTTCAGCAGCATCTTCTGTAATTGCTCAAATATTTCATCATCCTTACGACACCAATCTATTTAGAGAAGATGCTCTTGGCAAAATTTACTTGAAAGGTGGTTACGTCACCCCTCCTGTGTCAGTTCACGAAGGTAGTCAACAAATTCCACATCAATCAAAGAACCTAGAGAATTTTCTATGGAGGATCTATGCCCCTTTCCATTTGATAAAAAAAATGTACATGCCACCATTCCCAAAAAGAGTGGAGATACCAAAATATGATAAGTATGATAGAAACTATGATGCCCAAGACCATGTCAGAGAATTCTACACTCAATCCATGGAGTTTATGCATGAACCAACCTACTTAATGCATCTATTCTAATGATCTTTGGGAGGGTCAGCCATTCATTGGTTCTCTAAAATGCCTCCAACAATTAGGAATTTTGAGGAGTTGATCAAACTGTTTTACCAACAATACTCCTACAATATTCAACATCCCATCACCATGATCAATATCTGCAATCTGAAATAGAAGACAAGAGAACCCTTCCTGTCTTTCCTCAAGTGATGGAGGAAGACATTTTTATTCCATGCTAGATCCATTTCAAAAATTGAAAAACTTGAAATCTTCATCAACAATCTGATTTCAGAACTCAATTACCATCTGCATATGAAAAATCATGCTTCTTTTGAGAAAATGGTAGAAAATGCCATAAAGATAAAAAATGTACTTTCTCATAAGGGAGACATATCGATTAATAAAGATAGCAAGTATGAATCTGGTTCTAGTTCCAACAACAAAGACAAAGTTAAATTCTAGAATAAGAACAAGAATGTTGTAACATATGGTGTTGTTGATCACATTGATGCTCCATTAAAGGCACCTACATTCAATCTTACCATGGGCACTCAAGCCATAAAAGCTTATGAACAAAAGGCATTTGAATCTACTAAAAATTCTAATGACTATAAGACATGAGTTACAAAACCAAAGCGCGAGTTCACTCCTTTGGGTGAGTCCTTAGAATCTGCCATGAAAACACTATTGGCAAACAAAATCATCATGTTGCCTGAGATAAAACCATATGATCTTGAAGTTAAACCTATATGGTGGAAGGAGACCAATTTCTCTGACTTCCATTGAAACAAAGGTCATACAACCAATAACTGCACACGCTTAAAACATCTCATCCAAGACAAAATTGATGAAGGATAAATTGTAATTGACAATCACAAAACCAACAAGGATCATACAACATTCATGGAACCATTTCAAAATCATAATCAAGGAGATTCATATTCTAAACCTAACATGGGTGCTAAGGTCAATTACGCCTACTTTGGAAATAATGATTTCATAAACATGGTTGAACCATGGCTATCTGAACATTGCAGTGTCATCACTATTGTGAAAAGGATAGAGATAATCAATCAACAAATGTAGTAACTTGATCACAAGCTTGGGTACACCTACAAGGACAAAACTCAAGTTCATCAAACACCCCTAAGGTGCCTTTCAATCTTTCATTTGCTTCTAAATAGAGGGCTACCTCAAAATCAACTCCTAAAGAGACCAGAGCAATGTCATATAGTATTGTCCAATAGCTCTAGCATACCAATGTTAAAATATCCATGTTTGAGTTGCTTCAGATATCTCCTGCTCATAGGGATATTTTGGATAAAGCTCTACTCGGTTCCAATGTTCCTAACAATCTTGATATAGAAAGATTCCAAAATATGGTTAGTCATCTGACATCACCCTAGTATATCTCATTTTCAGAGGAAGATGACAATTTGATGAGTCATCCACATAACCAACCCTTGCACATTGAAGTCTTGATCCAAAACCGTCGTGTCAAATGTGTGTTGATAGATGGAGGCACTGGTCTAAATATCTATTCCTACAAATTGATCACACAACTGAGATTATGAGAAGATGCTATTGATCCTAAAAAGAAGATAACCATAAAAGCATATGATGAGAAAGAAAGATCTTCCAAAGGAACAATTATCCTACCTATTAGAACAAGACCAGTTATCAAAGACACCACCTGTCAAGTTCTAGATCTTCCATTGGATTACAACGTTCTTCTAGGGAGGCCTTGGATACATGAAATGCTAGATATTCCATCAACATACCATCAATGCATGAAATTTCATTATGATGGAGTAGAGGTAACAATCCCAGCTGACATATCTACCTCTTGCAATGCCTTGAAAGAAAGTGTTGACAAACTTGTTCCACATAATAGAGAGTCTTCTACTAAGAAAATAGACATTGCATCTACATCCAAGATGGAAGACATTTCCAAAGAGGTCAAAATCAAGGACACATGCATGGGAGAATATACCATGGAACCAGTCTTATCTCTCACATCTCTCTTGTTGTCCCCCAAATCTTATGGAAAACCTTCAGACAAGGTGAAACCTATAGCTAAAGAATCTCAAGTTATATTTAATGGAAGTTTTATCACAAAAAAAGTGTCCAAACAAGAATTTGATGAGGAAGAATCTATATTAGCATGGTTATATAAAGATGAGTCTCAATCCTAGATAGTTTAGAAATGTGACTCTAAAACACCTAAAATCCCTATCAAATCTTATGGACCGGGTCACAAACTTATGTCTAAAATGGGATACACTGGAAAAGGACCTCTAGGAACAAGAGGCAAAGGCATTATAAAACTAGTTGAACACTGTGGAGGGATGACCAAAGATACTACAGGCTTGGGATATCAAAAGAAACCTTTTCATCTTAGAAAAAATTCTCCACATGTCTTAGAGTATATTGAACCATCAATAACAACTTAGATAGAGGAGGAAACACAACAATCAAACAGTGATGATTCAGATGCCACTGATCTTATTTCTTATGAAAATTTACCTAAGGAAATACTAGATCTTCTTAAGGATGAAGAGAAACCTAAGGAGAATATCAATATGGTAGACACACAAGAACCTACTACTAAACAAGAGGAAGGTAAACCTGTCACAATAGCTGAACACTTGGGATACAACAGTGATTCTAAGATATACTCCCATGAATATGAATTCTACTCAGAATCTAAAGGCAATCCTACTTGGGGGATTCATCCTAACTTTACACATGTTCTTAGATTTCCCAGAGATCCAAAAGAAGAATCAAATGACTATGAATGGGGAGTTATTCCAGAAGAATATGACCTTATCACTAAAAAACACATTGATTTCATTCACCAATATTCACCTAAAACTGATGTGAGTCTAGAGTGAAATGACAAACTTAACGAGTCTGATCCACCTATGGTTGAAGTGGAATCCAATAATGACATTGAGACTATTCGTGAATTGAACATTCTAAGTAGTAATATCACCTTTGAATTTGAGAGTCAGGTTAGGACCAATGATGAAAACACCATATGCATGAACATAATTCCCCAATCCTCCCCTACATTGACTATCCAACATCTAGAGCTTATAGACCAAATAACTACTGATCAAAACTAAGATATCTACACCTTCCCGAATGACTATGCCCTTGCTTGCTACCTCAATGAAGTGGAACCTATGAAAACTTCCATCAGTGAACGTAGCATTAGCATGACAAAGTTAGATATCAAATATCTCAGTTAGAAAAAAAATAAAAAATAAAAAGAGTTTTGAGATTGAAAACCACTTTGTGGCAGTCTTAGAACCTAAAATAGTAAAAATAAAAGATGTATCCGAAGGTGAAAACCTCCCTAAGGTGCCTAAGGATGAGAGATTTGATGTTATTTTGAGTTACTTATAAGACAAATCTCTAGTATTGATAGAGCCCACTCAATCCATCAACTTGGGTATAGTAGAGGAACCACAAATGATTCATGTAGTACAATCCCTATTAGAGGAAGAGAAACAAGCATTCACTACTTTCTTGATAGAAAAGAAAATCAACTTCGCATGGAAGTATTCAGATATGCTAGGGTTAGATCCAAATTTGATAATGCATCATCTTTCTATAGCTCCAGGAGTCAAACCTGTTAAACAAAAGTTGCAAAAGATGCATCCACATGTTGCACTCCTAGTCAAAGCTGAGCTAGAAAGGTTACTAAAAGCCAGATTTATCTGAGTTATTGATTATGCTGAGTGGATCTCCAACATTGTTCTAGTATCAAAACCTGACAAATCTATTAGAGTATGCACAAACTTCAGAGATGTAAAAAAAGCATGCCCTAAGGATGACTTTTCACTACCAAACATCGATATGATAGTGGATATGACTGTGGGCTTTGAAATGTATTCTTTAATGGATGGTTTCTAAGGATACCTTCTGTGCATGGGGTACCTTCTATTGGAATGTCATGCCATTTGGCCTTAAACATGCTGGTACTACATATCAATGGGCAATGACATCTATCTTTCATGATATGATGCATTGAACTATGGAAGACTATGATTATGACACCTTAGCTAAGTCTATGATAAGATTAGAACATTTGAATGATTTGAGAAAAATACTAGATACAATGGAGAAGTTTAGTCTCAGACTGAACCCTAAAAAGTGTGCTTTTGGTGTTACTTTTGGAAAGCTCCTAGGCTATATTGTTTCAAATAAGGCTATTGAAGTCGATCCTGCTAAAGTCAAAGATATCATGGAGATGCAACCTCCTAAAAATATCAGTCAAATGAGAACTTTACAAGGAAGAGTGCAATCAATCAGACATTTCATATCTCAGCTAGTAGACATATCACAAACTTTCACAAAGACATTAAATAAGGGCGTGACTTTTGCATGGAACAAGGAATGTGAAAAGAATTTCAATCATATCAAGAAATATCTATCAAATCCTCCTATTCAAGGGAAGCCATTGATTCTATATGTCTCCACCATAGATACATCACTGGGGGAATTACTTGCACAACAAGATGAAAACAAGAGGGAAGGAGCTATTTCCTACATTAGGAGAACATTGGTAGCATATGAGAAGAACTACTCAATGATTGAGAAAGCTTGTCTAGTTGTAATCTTTGCATCATAAAAGCTGAGACATTACATGTTAGCTCATATTACACAATTTATAGCTAAGATAGATCCATTGAAATACTTATTGAGTAAAGATGCCCTCACAGGTAGACTAGCTAAATGGGTGATGCTATTGAGAGAATTTGACATAGAATATGTTGAAAGGAAAGCTATCAAAGGCCAGGTCATTGATGATCAGTTAGCGAAGCACCCATGTTTGATGATACACCATTACATATGGAATTTCTTGATTCATCTATCATGCACATATCTTCTAGGATCTGGCATCTTTTCTTTGATGGATCTTACACACAAAATGGATCTAGAGTGGGCATATTATTCATAACACCACAAGGTTACTCAATACCTAAAGCATTCAGAATAAAATTTCCTTACACAAACAATATTGCTGAATATGAAGCTCTACTTAATGGCATGAAGATAGCAATTGAGTAGCGAGTGACAAAATTACACATTCATGGAGACTCATAGCTAGTCATACACCAAGTTAATGATGTGTACCAGAAAAAATATGAGAAACTAATTCCATACAAACACATGGTCAACGACCTTAAGAAATATTTCTTCTCAGTCACTTTTGAATAGATTCATAGAATGAAGAACAAGGCTGCTGATGCTATGGAAACACTATCATCTCTACTGCAGTAACCTGAACATGATCTATGTTGAGTTCTTGGTAGAAGCACTATCATTCCCTGCATATGATTACCTCAAAACTTGCATGATCTACACTATTGTTGGTCATGATTCTTCCAGATACAAAAACCTATACTACTACCTTAAAGACCAAATCATTCCTGATACCTTCAACCTCCATGAGAAATGATACCTTATACGAAATGCATCATAGTATGTCATCATTGGTAATGATCTATACAAATGGAGTCTAGATGGTACACTTCTTAGGTGTTTAGAACATGAAGAGTCTCAACGTGCATTAGAGGAAGTCCACAATGGTATATGTGGATCACATTCCAACAGTTCAACACTAGCTCAAAAACTTATTAGGATTGGGTATTGTGTGTGAATGTTTTACACCTTCATGAAATTAGGATAATCAACTACAATTCTATGAAAATATAATACAAATTTAATCTAAGAATTGAAATTAACATCCATGAAATCTCATGGTTCTCTATCCAAGATTGGTAAGTAGAGCTCTTAGCCTATTATCTACTAGTGACAATCCTAGAATGATAAAATGATGAAATATCATGGATATGTCCATGGTTGTCTAGCCAGTGGGTGTTGTATTGAATTTTGACATAAAAATCAATATTCATATGTTCATGGTTGTCTAACTAGTGGACATCATATTGATTTATCTAGTTACCTAATAAAATATTCAGTAATGAAAATGACCGACACATGATCAGTGACTAAGTCCTAGGTCCTAGGTTTGCATTTCATTCTGCATGTCACTTTGTACTTTGCATGATTGCATTTATCTCATGATTGTTGAATCAGCTTGACACTTGAACAATTCTTTAAAACAACTCTAAACATGACACAAGGACTGAATCTCACATGAAGGTCTCTTCATAGATTAGCGAGCGGTCACCATCTTGGGTTAAACATCCTTTTTTGACAAATGATCGAGTACTTGTCTTCATCAATGCTTGCAAAATATATCATGTGTATTGCTGCATTTACATTACATTACATAATCATTTCATTCATCCATTGCATACATACATGTGCATACATAAAGCATAAGAGAAATCATACATTTTCATAATTTATAATCATTACATTGCATAAGATCCATACATTTGAAAGAAATCATTGCATTTCATATTCCATACATACTACACTAATGAAAGTATTTTACACATTTACATCACATTGTATCATCATACACAAAATGACAAGTACATATGAAGTCACAACCCAAAAATTGATCTCATATATATCATAAACTCGGAATAGTCAAGGTGCACTACTGGCACAGTATACAAAAGAATGAGCTCCTCAGAGCTATCAGATCTAATCAATATATGGACAAAAGGACAAAAATTAGAGAATATAGAATAGATTAGCTGTCAAATTGATCCTCTGCATCTGGTGGTGGTGGGGTAGGTGCATCTAGTGGTGGGTCAGCCCATGGTGCTCTGACTCCCTCAGAAGCCAGCATATACTGAGAGTAAGTAGGCACTCTCTAAGTAGCAGCTACAGTCACATAGTAAGAAGAAACGTAGTATGAAGCCCGACTAGTTTGATGAATGACCTTTGCCTGCAGCCATCTAACATCTACCTCTCGCTCTAGTCTCTATCTCTCAAAATCCCTGAGTTGTGTCTCAAAACTAGCACTCTGTAATATTATATCTCAAAGTTGTGCCCCGAGTCACCTAATAATATCCCGAGGAGTCTTTCTTAGTCTAGGATCTACCTTCGCTGCTAGCATCTCTGCATCCTCTGTTAGCTGATCAGAAGCCTCTACTCTGCATGTCTTGTGGCATCAGACCTCAGCTGCTAAGTCAAAATTAGGATTAGCCTATGTATCATTAGTACCTCCCACATCCTGCTGTGCTCTTAGGACATCATTAGCACTACCTACACTACCCAGCTGACCACCCTCACCTCTAGTATATATCCTCAAAAGAACTATAGGTTGGCCTTCTATAGAAATCTTAGGGCAAGGTGGTATCATCTATCCTGCTCCTCTCTATGGAGTAATCACCTCTCTAGGCCTAGATGGTGTAGGCTACAACACTGGTATCTAGACATCTCACCATCTCTGGCCTCTACCCATAGGTGCACCTGTCACATCTGTTGCCTCCTCCATAGTCAGAATCAGCTCCATCAGATCAAAAAATCTCCTCATAGGATGCTTAGCCAACCAAGCAATAAATGCATCAGTAACTCTTGCATCAGCAACCCATGGCCTGTAATCCCAATCTCTGGCAATATATCCAATATACTCCTGACTGCAAAGAGCATAAGATAATTGAGCTATCCATCCTAATCCCAAATCTCGAACCAACCATGCATAAGTGGCATAATCCTATGGTGCATCCTATATGATTCCATACTATCTCTAGACACATGTGATGATGAATTGCTCCAAGATAGTTGTAGAGCGTCCTATCAGCACTCGACTCTGATAGAATTATCCAAACTGAGCACATGCAGCTGGCCATGCCTCCACTTGTAGGTATGGTCTCCAAATGATGAATATCATGTTATCTAAGACATGCCTCTAGTACTCTGTAATGCCCATCCAGACTTGTGTGACATATCTAGAGTACCTATATATCAATGGATCCTATGGCTGCCTACGCTCGCCGCATATAGGTTGACATATCAGGATGTGCTCCCACACCCAAATCTATAGAACAAGTGCACCAAAAGAAAAAGATTTTCCCTCATGATACACTATCTCATGCATCTCTGAGTACATGTGAGCAAGTAGGCACTGACCCCATCCTAGCTCAGAGGGACTAGCCATCATGCATGCTACCATCAGGGCCCAATGCATCAGAAGACCATTCTGCTGACAGTTAAACATGATGATCCCACTGATCATCCCTGCTATGATGCACTCCAGTCTATGAGACTCTCCATATCTAATAACTAAAGTATGCCAAGAGATAGATTAAGCAATTCTCTCATCAGCACCAAACAAATTTTGAAAGGCATGTAGACCACCATTACTTGCACTGACATAGTTTGGGCAAGGGCCGTGAAAAGGTATCCGCAGAATCCTATACACATCCTTCGGTGTCATAGTGATCTCTTCGGTAGGTAGGTGAAACATTTGAGTCTCTAAATGGAATCTCTCAATCAAAGTAGTGATCAGTCTGTGGTTCACCTGAATATTTGGTAAACATACCAGGTACTCAAATCCATAGGCAGCTAGGTGAACTCTTAGAGGGTTAGGTAGTGACACCCAGAGTCTCTGGGTGGCAGGATGTGAAATCTAGACATGTACATCTGGATAATGAACCTACACAACATAGAAATAGGGTACCCTATCAGTAACTTGGTCAAAAATCAGGCTATAAGCACAAAAATTGAAAAATTAAATACTTCAGAAGGTGCATTAAATGCTAAGGAATCGGCCTAAGAAATTAGAAAAATACAAAATTTGACCTAAGGATGATAAAAACACTCACTTTTTTCCATACGAGTTTTAGACTGGTGTCAAAACTTGTATGAGTTTCTATGGGTTCCCGCACAACATTTCATGCATACACGATAATCTACAGGTTCCTGTATGACACTTGAGGGACCCTATGAAATGTCATATGACAAATGGGTCCCTCTCATATGAGTTATAGGTTAAATGTGGATGACATATTAAATGACATTCAAAACTTGTACGAGTCCTACTGGACTATCGTACGACTTTTCATGGTGAAAATTTTCAAAAAGCTAAAAATGTATGAAAAGATCCTAAAAATATTTAAAACATGGAAAATTTGAATTCACATAGAGGCATAAAGGTCCACTTACCGGGTTCCCGTACTGGGGAGGTCACTGGAATCACCGGCTATGCTCGAATTGATGCGAGGAGATTGGAATTGCCATTTTGTCCATTTTTCTCTCAGAGGGCTCCACAAGGGTCACAAAAGACAAAAGGTTCAAATGATTTGAAAATGACCTTTTTGGCCCTTACATAGGTTTTGACCTAATTTATTAAAGTGCTCTGTTTTACGTGAAAATTGCACCCCTAGCTAATTTCAATGTTCTGAACCCATTATCAGGATCAAAATTAAAATTTGAGATCATTTACTTTGTCAAAATTGAGATTAAAAATTTTTGGACCTAGGATGGCTGACTACTTGCATAATCGACCTTCTAACCATCAATAGAATCTAGAATTCAACTTAACTAATTATCATACATCAAACTATCAAAAATTCAACTTGGTCAACCATGGTCAACTTAGGGTCAAACCTAGTCAAACTTAGTCTTCAAGACCTTCAAATGATGTAGAACGCATCTCCGAACGTGCACAACCACTTCTAAAATTAATTAACTTGCTTCTAAACCATTTAACACTGACTTTCCTTGTCAGATTTTGATTTTCATCTTGAAGGGGGCATGGTATTGCACATTAATCAAATATGTAAATGAAATCTTTCTTCTAGTAATCAAGACAACAACCACATCTAGTTGCTGATTCATCAAAAGACCTCATCGCTTGGGGCATATCAGATTCATCAAGGTCCATATCAATTTAGTATTCTCTTAATCTTGCAAACTGTATCACCTCCTCGTAACCATCGGTTCAATTGTGTTATTTCCTTGGTTCTTCATAACTGAAGGGTTCAGAGTTGGCATCCTTTTGATTCCTTTGGACAATCAGGTCTAGACTTAGGATAGTCATTTCTTCATAATCATAGGTTCATAATCAGGCATTTTGACACTTCTTCATAATCACCAGTTCATTGTTGATATAGTTAGCATCATCTCGATTCTTTGGTCAACTAGGACCTGAATCACCAACATCTTCAAATCTATCAATTGGTTTCTATCTCAAAATCAGTTAATCTCTCAGGATCAGTTTCTCCACCGCATAATTGAGTCCACATCATTATCAAAAATAGATTATTCTTTGAACCACTATGCTTTGCACAGTAATTCAAAGAGGGGCAAAATGTAATACCCCAAAAATGGGCTATAGGTTCATTGACCTCCTACATCAACAAATTGATCAAAATTGACATAAAAGTCCTAACCTAAGGCACATCTGTACATCAGTTTATCAAAACCCTAACTGATTTTATCTTCATTCTGCATTGGGGAATATTTCCTAAATATTCCTAATTTATCATAATTATCCCGATTAAATATTATTTGGTGATAAATCATATTTATCCTAAAATTTGATTAATTGAATATTTTGAATATTTAATTAATTAGATTTAAAATTTCCACTTAATTATTTAATTAGATTTAATTAGATTTATTCCTTATTTATATTATTAAATTTTGACAATAAATAAAAAATCTTGCAAATAATTGATTAAATTCTTATTTAATTAATTAAATCCAGTTGTCAATATTTAATGATATAGTTTGGAATAAAAAATTTGAATTAATAATTGATTAACCCATAAATCAATTATTTTAATTCAAAATTAGTTAAGTTGAAAATAAATCACTTTATTTTTAAAATTAATTCATATTAAATCATCCACAATCAGAAAAGAAGTCAAATTTAAATCAATTATCAATTTCAATTTGTTAACTTCTAAACTCAACATGTGATTGTGAGTTGAAAAAAGTGAACTAAACTCTATTTCGAGTTAAAAAGTGCTTTTGCATGAGTTTATGAGTTGATCTATTCCTGATTTCTTGTTAACTTAAAAATTAACCTGAGTTTATCAAGAGTGTTTTATGGCTTTTCTCAATGCATCCTCAAGCCATGGATTTCTATATAATTAAGGCTCAGCCCTTCATCTTACACCCCCCCCCCCCCCCCCCGTGAATTTACATACTTGAACTTTGGTGAATTTGCATCTGAAGAATCAAACTCTTGCGAACAAGTGATTGTGAGATTTTTGTCATTGTTTTGATCATAGCATTCATTCATTTTCATATCATAGCATATCATGGTTAGATTAATTTTCATACACATTTCATTGCTTTAAATCATTTAAATCCTTCGTTTAGGTGTTGCATTGTCACTGATCTCATTCTGAATCTGAGAATACCATACTCACACCTACTAGAAGGAAGTAAATTGCATGGTTAGCTTATTTCATTTATATTACAGATTTCTTGATTTGCTAACCTCTAATGTTTTATTGAAGTGTTGTGTCTCTAGCTAGGTACAAAATTCACATGCACAGATATATTCTATAGAGACCGAGTGAATTGTTGATTAGAACTAAGTTTGTTGAAGAGATAGAAAGTTGAATTAGTACATCTGGACCCGAGGATAACTAATTTACCCCCCTCTCAGTTATTCTAAAATTATTCTAACAATTGGTATTAGAGATGTTGGTGCTTATAAGGAGAAAGTTTAAAGGTACTTGAACCTAATGATCAAGATGTACAAAAAGGAGGTACCAAAGTTGAACAAGGAGAACTTCCCTGCATGGTAGAGTTTGATGAAACTGCACCTAGATGGTATTGATGATTCAGTGAAACATTATGTGGAAAATGACTATGTACCACCTGCTACACCTATGACAGCTGAGGAGATGAAAGAAAAACAAGAACACAATCATGCAATGTTGGAGATTGCATCTTCCCTAAGCTATCATAAATTTGAAGACATCAAGGATTGTACTAATGCAAAGAAAATGTGGGACACACTAACAACTATCTATGGTGGGGACACAAATGTATTGAGAGCCAAATCCAAAATTTTTAGAGGTAAGTTTGATGAAATTAAAATGCAAGAAGGTGAACACATTGTTTAGTATTGTGGAAGAGTTAAAGAGGTAGTAAATTCTATTAGAGGAGCTAGTTGAAACATTGATGATGAAACTGTTATTAGTAAAGTGTTGAGAACCCTTCTTCCTATCTATGCTATTAGAGTTTCCACAATACAAGAATCAAGATGTAATCCTGGTAATGTCCTAACTTTAGAAAGTCTTGTTGGTAGGCTTACTACTTTTGAACTGTCTAATTTTGATAATTTCACTACTCACAACATTGAATTTGTATTCAAGTCTCAAATGGTTCTTCATAAGCACAAGAAAGGAAAAGAAAGATGTGTGAATAGTGACAACAATAGTGATAGCGATAGTGATACTTGTGATGATGATCTAGATGATCTTGAGGCACTTATGACTAGAAGGCTACTTAGAGGACAAGAAAAATTCAAAGTTAAACTTCCTATAATCTATTTTTCATGTAAAAAAGTTGGCCATATTGCAGCAAGATGCCTTGACCGGACTGACAAGGATGAAAGAAGGGAAAGAAAGTATAAAGACAAGAGAAATGAAAAAGATCACAAAAGATACAAAGATTAAAAAGACAAAGGTAAGAAATATTTTTATATTGTTGAAGAAGAAACTGACACTGAAACTAGTGAATCTGACGATTGTGATATAGAAGTTTTTTATGTTGCTATGAAAGATGATTCTGATGAAGATGAGAAAAATACACTTATTTCATATGTGAGTAAAGGTGATAAATGGATTATTGATAGTGGTTTCTCAAATCACATTATTGGTGATAAAGGTAAGTTTGAAACCCTAAATCATTACAAAGGTAGAAGTGTTAAGTTTGGTAATGATGCACCATGTCCTATGAAAGGGAAAGGATCAATAAGATTAACTAATAAGATCATATGTGATAATAATTATTGGGTTGAAGGCCTTAACTATAATTTGCTGAGTGTTGCATAGTTGAACAGTACTAGTTACCAAGTTGAATTTCATCACAAGAAGGCTAAAATATTTGATTCCACTGGTGAACTAATTGGAAGTGGAGAAAAAATAAGAGGTAATTTTTTCCATCTAGACCTATCTGAAGAAACATGTTTGTTTGCACTATTTGATGTTGTATGGTTATGGCATAAGAGGTTGTGTCATGTGAAATTTGAAAATTTGGTAAATATTAGTAAGATGAAGAAAGTTAGAGGTTTGCCAAGATTGAAGAAACTTGATAATGTGATGTGTAAACAATGTCAATTGGGAAAAATGACAACGTCTAGTTTTAAGAGGAAGACATATACTTTTGATAATATTTTGGAATTGGTTCATACCAACCTTTGTGGAACTATGGGTGTGCAAGGCTACTGTGGTGATAAATATTTCATTTTTTTTGTTGATGACTATTCTAGAATGATGACTGTGATGTTTCTAAAAGAGAAATCTGATGCCTTTTAGTTGTTTAAGTAGTATATGGAAAAAGTTGAGAAAGAAAAAGGTGAAATCTTGAAATGTTTAAGATTTGACAGAGGAGGAGAGTTCATATTAAATGAGTTCAATATATTTTGCAATGATAGAGGAATAAAGAGACAAATGTCTACACCTAGAACACCTCCATAGAATGGTATAGCAGAGAGAAGAAATAGATCAATTATGGATTGTGCTAGAACACTAATGATAGAGAAGAATGTTGCACAAAAATATTGGAGAGAAGCTGTAAGTACAACTATTTATACCTTGAACTAAGTACAAATCAAGAAAGGTACAAATGCTTCACCTTTTGAGTTATGGTATGGATATGCACCTAATGTGAAATAATTTAAAGTCTTTGGAAGAAAATGTTATATACTGAAAGACAATAGGAATGAAAAACTTGATGCTAAAAGTGATGAAGGCATATTCCTAGGATATTCTACTAAGAGAAAAGCTTACAAGCATTTGAATTCTAACACTAACAAAATTGTGGAAAGTGAAAATGTTAGAGTCGATGAATATGCAGAAAAGAATTAAGTTGAGTGCAAGCAAGAACCTAAAGATTACAGATCTTTTCTATACATGGAAGAAGGAGAGGCTAGTAATGTACCCAAACTAGATGCCAAAAAACAACATGAACCTG
The DNA here is from genome assembly GCA_027943335.1 of Chamaecyparis obtusa. Taxonomy (NCBI): domain Eukaryota; kingdom Viridiplantae; phylum Streptophyta; class Pinopsida; order Cupressales; family Cupressaceae; genus Chamaecyparis; species Chamaecyparis obtusa. Next base: position 1,365,604 of record BSBK01002848.1, read on the forward strand.
CTGAGCCACACCAAGAAAATGTCGAGCATCAGGAGGATGTTTCTGAGAAATCATAATAAGAGACAAAGAATCTACAAGATGAACCTGAAGTAGAAAGGAAATTTGAACCTACATTGGCATAGTATGTAAGAAGACATCATAAGCCAATAAAAATCATTGGAGATAAAGAATCTTGAGTCATGACATGAAGTAAGTTGAAATATCAAACATGCTTATTATGTGAATTTGAGCCTAAGATAGTAAAAGATACTTTAGAGAATGAAGATTGGATACAAGTCATGAATGAAGAAATAGAGAAAAACAAAACTTGGACACTAGTACCAAGACCAAAGACAAAATGGGTATTCAGAAATAAGCTAAATGAACATGGAGAAGTGACTAGGAAAAAAGTTAGATTGGTATGCAAGAGATATGCACAGGAAGAAGGCATTGACTATGGGGAGACATTTGCCCCATTTGCAAGATTGGAAGGAGTGAGGACTCTACTTGCAAATGCAACTTTTAAAGGATTCAAAGTGTATCAAATGGATGTCAAATCTGAATTTATGAATGGAATACTGGAAGAGGAAGTATACATTGAAAAACCAGAAGGATTTTTTGACCCAAGCAGAAGAAAAATGGTTTGTAAACTACATAAGGAACTGTATGGATTGAAGCAAGCCCCCAGAGCATGGCGTGAGAGATTGCACAATTATTTGATAAAGATTGGATTTGTAAGGACAAATGAAAACAACAATCTATATTTGAAGACTGAAAAAGGTAAAGGGATATTATTAGCTGAAATCTTTGTTGATGATATCATATTTGGAGGACAAGATGCACTATGTCAAACTTTTTCAAATGAGATGCGAACTGAATTTGAAATGTCTATGTTTGGTGAGATCAAATTCTTTGTTGGTTTGCAAGTTTATGAGATGAAGAAAGGTATCTATATTACTCAATCTAAGTATGTCAAGGAGATATTGAAAACTTTTGGTATGGAAGATTCCAGACCAGTTAGTACACCTATGGCTACTAGAAAAAAATTATCAAAAACTGATGATACAGCTGAAGTAAATCAAACCTTGTATAGATCTATGATTGGAAAGCTAAAATATGTTTTCCATAGAAGACCATATATTTCCCTAATAGTTGGTAATTTTGTAAGATTTTATACAAATCCTAAGGAGAGTCACATGATGGCAATGAAAAGGATATTGAGATATCTAAAAGGAACATAGGACTATGGATTGTATTACAAGAAGAATGACAATTTTGAATTGAAAGTTTACATTGATGCAGATTGGGTAGGAAATGTGGATAATAGAAAGAGTACAAGTGGTGGCACATTCTTTCTAGGAAAGAGATTAGTCTCTTGGACAAGCAAAAAAAAAACTACATTTCCCAATCTACAACAGAAGCTGAATATGTAGCAGGAATAGTGAATTGTTCAAATTTAGTGGGGATCAAGCAATTGTTAAAAGGTATGAAGGAGGAAATCACTGAGCCAGTTGTTATTTTCTATGATAACACAAGTGCTATCAACATATCAAAGAATCCTATAATGCACACTAAAACTAAGCATATTGCTATCAAGTATCATTACTTGAGAGATCTAGTTCAAGACAAAGAAGTGAGATTGAAATATGTGAATACAAAGGAACAATTAGAAGATATATTCACAAAAGCATTACCTAAAGATGCTCATGAATACCTTAGAGGTAAATTAGGGGTGATTACCCTAATTGAGGCTACCTAGTAACATATAGGAGCATTGCATCAAATGTGCTAATCAGAATATTTAACAAATTGATGCAGAAGAGGTCACACTTTAGGAGTTGCCTAAAGTTCTGAAAAGTAAAGAAAAAGATGTTAATCACTCATAAGAAAGATGACAGAGGGAGCATACAAATTAGAGAACTAATATGAAGATATCTGTTGGAAATTTGGCTGAGTTAGATACTTAGATATTGTCATTATGGAAACATATGATCTACATGAAGATCACATATGATAGAGAACAAGTATGTCTGAGCGCAAAGCAAAATTGTCTAAGTATGAGACAATATTTTTCCAGTGTACCTAGAGACAGTTTTGATCAGTGATGATGATTGGAGTAAGTTCAGTGCTTGCACACTTGAACATAGATACTATGATGACTATAGAAGACTCACCTAAGAGTGCAAGTCAGTACAACATGTACGAAAGAAGTTATGACAATTTTACCAAAGACAGTGTTAAGCTGATAGGACAGTATATGAAGACAGAATTGATAAATAGTTAAGGGATTTTTTTTTTATCAAAATAATGTCTTAAAAATATAAAGGAATGACATCCTAGATGTTAAACATTGGGTAAATATGTATTATGTATAATGCTTTTATTAAGCTGACTGTAAGAGTTATTAGCCTTAATAACTTGTATAAATATGAAGCATTTGTAAATATGAAATATACAAGCAATTGTAATGATATAGATGGTATAACAAACATATAGCGAAGAAATATTGATGCAAATTTGTGAAAGCAAGAAAGCAGTATAAGGTTATGTACCTTGCCATAATTTTTAATCAGTAATCATTGTATATTACTTGTTTGGGCAGTGGGCTCATCTAGTAATCATAATTTGTACTACCAACTCTTAGTAGGGTTGAGGCTTCTAAAAAGGCCTAAAGTCCCTTAATCAGGACTGAGAAACTATATGCATGTAATAGGCTCCTAACATGGTCAACATCCTTAACATGATACTTTTGATTAGTGGATCTTTGTGGGTACCATCCCCACCCTCGAGACAAAATAATGTGTTATGAGTTCATTTGCTTTATTGTTATGCATATTCTTTAGTTTACTATGTTATGCATGTATCAAGTTAATCTGTTATATCCATAATTGGGAAAAAGTAAAAGTTTGTAGAATACTAATTCACCCCCCCTCTCAGTATTCCCTATTTCTAACAATTGGTATCAGAGCTTAGTTACTTAGAAAATAATCATTCAAGGAAAGCCTAGCAGCTTGAGTAAGATCTCTATGGATATGGATCAGCTATAGAAGAATCTTGACGAAGCTCTTGAATAGATTGATATGCTTACTAAAGAAAGAGACATTCTAAAAGGAAAATAAGATGATGCAAAGAACCTCATGGAGAAACTGAAAAAATAAGTTGGAAGATCTGAAATTAGAAAAGGAATCTACAATTCAAATTGAAGATTGTGATGACAACCTAGAAAAAGAAAAAGAGATCCTTAAACATGAATTGAAGTTAGTACATCTGAAGTTGAGTTTGAAAGATGGAAATAGCAAGAACAAAGAAAATCTGAAATCTGAGAATGAAAATCTGAAATCTGTGAAAGAAGATCTGAAATCTAAAATTTGTGAAGTGACATCTGAACTTGAGAAAACCAAATTGAAGTATGCTGAACTTGAGAAGTACAATACAATTGTGAAAGGTGAACTGACTCAATCTAAGAAACAACTTGAGAGACTATATTCAACAAGTGAGAAGATTGATGAAAAATTGTCTTATCAAAATCCATTCTATGATAAAATTGGTCTTGGATTTAACTCATCTAAAGTGAGTAAAGAGAGCAAGGAACTAGATCTGAAAGTTTCTGAAAGCATAGAAGAAAATAAGTCTGATGAAGTTGACAAATTTGAAGATACACCTAAAGAAGAAGAACCACCTAAAAAAGAAGAGTCACCTAAAGGTATGCAAAGAGAATTTAAAGGTAGATGCTTTTCTTATAATACTTTTGGTCATATGAAGAAAGTATGTACTGGTAATTAATTTAAACCTCTTAATGGTTATTGTTATAATTATCATGGTTTTGGACATAGAGCTATTGAATGTAGAAAACCTAAATTTATTGAGAATAATAATAGTAGTACAATGTTTAGAAATACTAACCATGCATATAAGAGACCTACTGAAGATATGAACATAAGAAATGGAGTAGTATGTTATAGATGCAACAAAGTTGGACACATTGCCAGAAATTGCAAATCACAAATCAACTAGTCAAGACCAAGATATGGAAACAATGGAATAGTTTTTCAGATAGGTAACATGATTGGACATACAACAAGGTTTTGTAGAATGAATAATAGGGTTTCTCATCCTAACCCTAACCCTAGAAGTCATGCAAGGAGAAATGAAAATGCAAGTAACATTCAAAGAGGATGTTGTAGTAATTTAGAAGAAGTGAAGTTTTCTAAAGCCACAGATGAAGGAGATATATTCAGCACTAAAGGTAATCAGAAAGGTGAAGTATCTAATGGTAAGAGTGAATCTCTACCTAACCCATTTGAAAGTACTTAATTCATGAAAAATACAGTAGAATAGGAACTTAGGATAATATAGAAGTTAGTATAGGATGAATTGAGTCTTGCACAGTTAATGCAAGGTAGTATATGATGTATTGATGCTATGGTTAAGAGTGCATAGGATAATATTGTGTTATGAAAGATCGCAAGAAGTTTTAAGTTTTGCAGGTAAGCAGAAACAACTTTTTGGCAAGAAGCGACAAAGGAATTGAATGTGATGTTAGATTTTGTTAGATTGAAAGGTTAAAAGGTTATGATTGGTATTATTTGATCATTAAGACAAATACAAGTGCTAAGGATATTAAAGAGTAGTGATTGAAAGTAGTTTGCAAGGATTTGGTGAAGGATTTTTGTGCTGAATCTATGCAAGCCCTAAATCACAGAATCAAGGTATTTTACTAAGCAGATCTATAAATCGGTTAAAGAATTTGCAGTAGTCATGGATGTTTCATTGATTCATAATGTAAGAGATAAGAATAGACCTAAGATCAAAAGGGAACCAGTAGAACCCTTGGAGGAAGACCCTAAATTAGCTTTATCATCTGTACCAGATGAAGTTCTACACTTACAAAATGTTAGAAGTTATTTGGGATGCAAGCTTGAAACCCTCAGTGATAGTGATTTTACCAAAGAATATGAAAAGATTTGCAATCAAGATATGTCATTGAAAGTAGGGTTTGAATACTTGAAAGATAATGAAATCATAAAGTATTCCTTATAGTATGAGTTTGATGATGAAGAATGCACTAAGATAATCCTGAGCAGAATTCACAATGGAAAGTTTTTGTTAGATGACAAAGTGATAGATATCATAGCTGACCTAATTCATGAAGTAACCAGTTTATCTAAAACTGGATTCATTCCATTGAATGAGAAGAACATGAGAAAAATAGTATTAGACAACACAAAATCATCTTACAATGGCAGGGGCATAATGATTAGCAAGATACAATAGGATGATGTTAGATATTTGTGCAAGATCCTTACAACTAAGTTTTGTGCTAACTCTAGAGATAATGACATGGTAGTAGGAATGATAAATTTAGCCTACTTAATGTGTGTTGACAAAGTTCAAGTTGACATGTGTGAAATTTTGAGAATTTAGTTATTTGAGAACTTAGAGAAGATAAAGAAGACCAAGAACTCCCAGTTTAGATTCCCATCATTGATCATTTATATGTTTTTTCATTTGTTAAGAAGATTTCCATTTACAATTGGTGATGATTGGAATGATGGAAATACCACAATGGAAAGGATAAACACAGTATTCAAGAGACATCTTATTGACAAGGTCAATGAGAGTGCAGTATTGGTAATCAAAACATTTCATAATTTAATGAAAAATGGATCAAGGATTCCAAAGTCCTTAGTTGAGAAATATAAGAATGAGATATGTCTGATGGTTGATACTAACTTTACATTCATTGAATCAGTAGAACCTAGAGTAGAATTCATATACCCTCTTGGCTGTGAAATTTCTGAAGCTGAAACATAAGAGTATGTGAGTAGATTGCTTAAGGGTAAGTTGGATATTCACATTAATATATTTGGGACTTTTGAGGAGAACTTCAACTCCAAAAAGTCTATCTTAGAAGAGAAACCGTCTAAGAAGAGAGTAGATAGTACAATAAAGAAGATTCTGAAGGACATAGGGATGACAGAACAAGAATTTGTAATTTCTAATCAGACACCAGCAGCCATCAAAGATATAGGACAAAAGGAAATTTTATTTGTTCCAGCCCTTTCATCAGTTGCAAAACAACCAGTAGACATTCAAATTAAGGTAAAAGTGGAGGAAGTTGAGAAAGATCAAGAAGTTAGGAAATCCACAAGATCATCCTCATCTACACCTAGTAAAAGAATAAAAGAAATTGCTACTAGACCAGGAAAAAGGTAGAAAACATTAGTACCACCAGTAAAGAGGAACATAGTAGAAATAAAAGATGATGAAGATACCCTAGTGAAAATGAAAACATGGAAACCTAAGATTGAAAAAGTGAATGAACAAATCATACAAGATGGAGACTTCTCTAAGATGAACAAGTATTAGACCTTTATGACTATTCAGATAGACTGAATATTGAAAATGTAGTTGTGAAACACATGATACAATCTAATAAGAAGTTTGACACAATTCAGGGCAAGATACCTGATGATTTATATGAGAAATTAGTGAACAGGAAGAAAAGAGCAACATAAAAAGACAATAAGATCAGAGAAAATCTTGTAAGAAAATTATGTGATGTTAAAGATGAAGAACATTTCAAGGAGATCATGAAAGAACTGAACACCCATCTAAGAACAAAGAAAATAACCATTCAGATTATGGGAGGAAATTATGAAGAGATCAACAAAGAAATAGAGCAAGAAATAGTCAAAGTAATGATAGCTAGTGTTGAAAGACACTCTAGTGTAGCAGGACAAACAAAGAAAGATAAGGAAGCTGAACATTAGAGAATTCCCTCTCCACCAGCTATAAACATTGAAGATGAGTCAATGCATGTGGAAAGAATGAAGATCACTTTAGATAGTGATGATAATCCTTTCAAGAATCTTGAAAACATTGTTTACAATTCGGCTTTTGAAGAGCAGGACAGTGCCAGAGAAGAAGAGAAGAGAGATTCAAGGATTGAAGAAGAAAAGGAAACAAAGAAACAAGTAGAAGCTCCTAGTCAAGCATAAATAAGTCTTACACCTAAGACTACAAAGAAATCATAGTTTGGATCTATATTTGAAAGTTTTGGAAAAGAAGTTGATGATGATGATCATATGGAATTGATCACATCTCTGAACAAGATAATTGGGAAGAATAAGAAGGTGAAAAGCCTTGAAGGATAACTAAAGGAACTAACAGAGAAGTTGCAAAACATTGTGACTACACAGATAATAGAGGCAGACCTCTTGAAAGAGCTAAGAAAATTATGAATGTTTTTGATGATGAGTTTACTAACTTATTTGACATAGCTAACGTGAAGGCTCAAGCAGCCTATGAGGCCAAATTACTTCTAGACATAAGCCAAAATATCAGGAATGATATAAAAAGCTAGATAGATGTATAAAATACTTGAGAAGGAACTTGGACAGAGGTAAAACTTTGTACATTCAATGTACAAAATTTGAGAATCTTGTATCAGAAGAAATTCAGAAGATTAAAGACAAAGAAGTAGAGATTCAGACATAGGTAAATCTTCTAGCCAGCCCCAATGTGAAGATATTGGACATTGAGAAGAGAATCAGTAGGATTAATGATGAAATAAGGATTCTATTTGATGACAAGGATAGGAAACTAAAAATATTCGCTCTTCTAAGAGAGCATATGTCCATTAAGTTAAGCATTTTTGAAGGACAATTGGAAGAATGTCTTTCATCAAAGACATCTTTCAGAAGTTTAGTTTTGCAAACCTTCAAGCTCGTGAAATAGCATCTTATGGATTGTGTGCACTACTCACTATTGAAAACACCATGAAGAAGGTATGGGAGAAGGAGATAGAGAGAATCAAGATAAATTTTGTAGATTGTGTTGCAAGCCTACTGGCTCTGCACTATTGAATCAAGGTATACACATTTTTTAGCACAGTTTTGGCACCCTTTTTGTCATTGTTGTCAAAGGGGGAGAGATATTTAGCAAAAAATTGTTATATATTATAATAATATATATTCTTAGGGGGAGTATAGGATATAGCTAAGATATATGGAGTTATAAGGACAGTGGATATATATTTTTGTTATGGCCATAATTTTGAGTTTTTGAAGTGTTATGACTTAGCCAATTTTCTCATATGTTGCCACCAATGACAAAGGGGGAGATTGTTGGAAATTGGGATGAGTTAGATACATAGATGTTGTCATTATGGAAACATATGATCTACATGAAGATCACATATGACAAAGAGCAAGTATGTCTGAGTGCAAAGCAAAATTGTCTAAGTATGAGATAGTGTTTTTCCAGTGTACTCAGAGATAGTTTTGATCAACGATGATGATTGGAGTAAGTTCAGTACTTGCATACTTGAACATAGATACTATGATGACTATAGAAGAATCACTTGAGAGAGAAAGTCAGTATGACATGTACAGAAGAAGTTATGATAGTTTTACCAAAGACAGTATTAAGCCAACATGACAGTATATGAAGATAGAATTGGTAAAGAGTTAAAGGGATTATTTTGTTTATAAAAATAATGTCTTAACAATATAAAGGGATGAAATCCTAGATGTTAACCCTTGGGTAAATATGAATTTTGTATAATGCTTTTGTTAAGCTAACTTTAAGAGTTATTAGCCTTAATAACTTGTATAAATATGAGGCATTTGTAAATGCAAAATATACAAGCAATTGTAATGATATAGATGGTATAGCGATCATATAGAAAAGAAATATTGATGTGAAGTTGTGAAAGAAAGCAAGCAGTATAAGGTTATGTACCTTGCCATAATTTGTAATCAGTAATCATTGTACATTACTTGTTTGGGCAGTGGGCTCATCTAGTAATCATATTTTGTACTACCAACTCTTAGTAGGGTTGAGGCTTCTAACAAGGCCTAAAGTCCCTTAATCAGGACTGAGACACTATATGCATGCAATAGGCTCCTAACATGATCAACATCCTTAATAGGATACTTTTGATTAGTGGATCTTTGTGGGTACCATCCCCACTGGGGTTTTCCCTTGGCCAGGGTTTCCTCGAGAATGAATAATGTGTTATGAGTTCATTTGCTTTACTATTATGCATATTCTTTAGTTTACTATGTTATGCATGTATCAAGTTAATCTATTATATCCATAATTGAGAAAAAGTAAAAGTTTGTAGGATACTAATTCACCCCCCCTCTCAGTATTCCCTATTTCTAATAGATATCTACATGGTAAAGATGCAAGTGATAGATAAAAGTTTCTTTGGCATTGTTGTCAAAGAGGGAGAGATACAAAAAAGAGATTCAGAAGGAGTTGTCAAGAGTTAAACTTAAGGGAGAGATTTGATAAATTAGAGAAAAGAAAAGAGAGAGATATTGAATAAGAAAGAGGGAGAGATTTAGTAAAGTTGATTAGACAAAGAAAAATCTATCCAAGAGGGAGTTGGTACATGCATGAGAATCAAAATGAAGCTAAGGATATTAATGAAGATCTGATACACATAGAGAGTTGACAAAAGTTTCTTCATGCTTCATTACATATTTTTGGATTGTATGGTAGAACATGTGGTGTTGCCATCAATGCCAAAGAGGGAGATTGTTGGAAACTACAATTAAAACAATTTTTATATTGTCATTGATGTCAAACCTTAACTAGTAAGACAATTTATATCTAGTAGAGTACCATATCTTTTGATTGATGAAGAGGATTTGAAAAGAGGAGAGGTTAAGTTATATGATACTTCAGTGGGTACTTGATTAGTTGGCACATTGACAAGGTAATGTGTTGTTTATCTTTAACACTAAGTGAAGAAGAAAGACTGGAAGTGCAGGCTTAACTGAGAAAAAGTGAAGAAATTTATTTTAAGCTGAGTGATGCTAGTGTTGACCGAGAGCCAGTATAAGCCAAGAAAATTTAATGTTGATCGGGCATCAGTAATTGTCAAGCAATAGATAATTAATCGAGCAAAGAAAATATTTTCAAGAAGGAAAGTGATGCAAAGTGGGTAGTAGGAAGCCCCTTGAGAGTGAGGAATTGGCAAGATGTTGATACCAAGTACACCAAAGTATGAAGGTCAAGTTCCCTACACCTATCCCAAGTGTATAATGAACAAGGAATGAGGTTATCACAACCCCAAAATTGAGGGATAACCTACTCACTAGGCTCCACAAGGTTCTAGACACCAATGACCAAGAGTTACTAAGGAGTTTCCTTAACACTATAAGAAACCAAACCCCATGAAATGACTCAAAAGACTAGGGGTGGCCTAAAATCCCTTTTCTGGCCTATTTAGGTCTTATTTGTTTAGTTCCAATGGTTCTTTCACTTAAAAGCAACCCATACATACTAGTTTCTTCACAAACCAGAGACTAGGCTTGTAGCCTTTCCTAGAAGGAGTTTTGATCATAAGTCAAAATACTTCCACATGAGGGATGAATTAGGTTATATATTATGACACCCTTTTGGGCTATACAAAACATATCCAAACACCAAGATGTGAAGCCCAATGGAGGATACTGAACCAATTAAACTAGATTGGGCTAATAGGCCTAATTAGGTCTCCAATTGCACTATGGGTGATCTTTCTCCCAAGCCAATTCATGAACCAATTGTGGGAGAATGTAAGGACATGTAAAATAACTTAGAATCCTAATTTTGGATTCTTGATGAATCCCCAACCAAGAGTTATGGTGACTATTCTAAGTCACAGACTGGTGCACACATAGAGATGTACACCTAGGGCATAACGGCCAATCCAATCCCCTAAAAATCCTCACTTCTAACCTATAGAATATGAAAATAAATTGTTAAAGGTTCAATTCCACCAAGGGGCATCAATTTCCCATGGTGGAATTGGTCCAAACAACCAAGCCCTATTGGAAACCCTAGTTTTAAGCCTTCAATCCAAGCAGTCCCACTAAAAACTAGATAATTCACAACATAGGATGGATTAGAACATGAGACTAGTTGAAAATGAAATTAGATTCAGGGATCCAATTTTTGGTTTCACAATTTCATTCCCTCCTATCCGTACCCATTTGTACACTTCAGTTCTCCTCGGGAATTGCAGAGAAATGTTGATATTTTTATTGATTTGAATTGCCAAAATTACATATCTTACCTTAAACCTACCTAAAAGGGCTTATGAAGGTGTCCCCCATCAGTTACAACCAAATTTCAAACCATATGACCATTGGGGGCTTTGGTTACAAATTTTGGCAAAAGTTGTCAAAGTTGCTAAGCAACTTTTACAACATTTTTGCAGTTTTTTGCATTCTAGGGGACCAAACTTGGTCTAGACCTAATCTACTGATCCAACATGGATCTAAAGCATTAAAAACATGAAAATAAAAAAATTCCTAAGATTCTAGGCCTTTTGACCACTTTTGACCATAGTTGACCAAGGGCTTATAGTTATGCCAATCTTGGAACTAGGTCTTACAACTTGGTCTAGATGCCTAGATGGAAGATCTAACCTAACTAGATGTTCTTAGGACTTTGATGAGCATTATTTGTTGAGTTTATTGAGGGTGCTCCTACACCATACTCCCCTTGAGTTTTAAAATTCAAGTTCTGACTTGATGTTAACTGCTCCACCGAATTCCCATGTGGTTTGATTTGGTCTTCGATCAACCAAGTTGCATCTATGTTGGGGAGCCCTTTCCATTTGACTAAGTACTACATATGCTTCTTGGTTCTGGTCTACTTCAACAACTTGGTGTCCAATATTTCTTCCAACTCTACTAGTTTGCTTTGAGGAAGATTAGTGACATAGTCTTCATCATTGATATTTTTTTCCTCACCTTGCTCATTCATTGAACCTGTTGTAGCTTTGTAGGGGGTGAGGTCTACAATATTGAATATTGGAGAGATTTTCAAGGTTGGGGGGAGACAAATCTCATAATAATTCTCACCCATTTTATTGAGTATACTACAGGGTCCTACTTTCTTCATATGAAGTTTAGAGTATCTACGCTTAGGTAGTCTCTCTTTCCTTAAGAATGCCCAAACCTTGTCTTCCACTTTGAAGTGGACCTCCCTTCTTCTCTTATCAACATGTTCCTTGTAATTTAAACTGGATCTTTGCAATGCTTCTTTGATCTCATGCTATACCTTTGTGATGAGTTCTACCAGTTCTTGGCCTTGAGCACTAACTTTGAAGTTAGATGGTAGTTCTATCATGTCTAATGGTCCTTTGGGATGAAGACCATATACTGCTTGGAATGGAGTTTTTCTGGTTGACCTATTCAGGGAATCATTAAATGCAAACTCTACCTGGGGTAGGAGTGTATCCCAACTCTAAGCATATTATTTGGTTAGGCATCTTAGAAGATTGCCTAAGGATTTGTTTACTACCTTAGTCTTCCCATCTGTTTGTGGGTGATAGGCAGAGCTGTAGGTGAGATTTGTTCCTAATTTCTTGAAGAGTGTCCTCCAAAAATAGCCTTGAAACTTCACATCCCTGTCGGATACAATTGTTTGAGGTAGACCATGGATCCTAACTACCTCTTTGAAGAAAATATGTGCAATGTGGGAAGCATCATTTGTGCTTTTACATGGTACAAAATGAACCATTTTGCTAAACCTATCCACTATTACAAAAATACCATCAAAGCCTTGCTTTTTTTTAGGCAACCCCATTACAAAATCCATTGAGATGGACTCCCATGGTATAGAAGGAATTGGTAAGGGTTGATATAGTCCTTGATTTGTTGACACACCTTTAGCTTGCTAACATATGGTGCAAGTTTCTATGAACTTCTTAACATCATTGTTCATTTTAGGCTAGAAATAACTTCTCCTCACCATGTCTACTGTCTTATCAATGCCAAAGTGACCTCCTAGGCCACCACAGTACTTTTCCATGATTATGTTTGTCCTCATCAAAAATTTTGGTATACATAGTTGAGCTCCTTTGAATAGGAGTCCATTCTGAATCAAATATTTAGAAAAGTCAGTATGGTATCTTCCAACCATCTTTGTGCAAATTTGATATATCTTTGCAAATTCAAGGTCATCAGGGTACAGGTGTTTGAGAGACTCAACTCCCACACTTTGTAGTGGTATTTCTTCAATCAGACCAACCCTCCTGCTAAGGGCATCAACAAATTTTTTTGTTACACCCTTCTTATTCTTAATGTTGAAGGTGTAGGCTTGCAACTATTCTACCCATTTCAGATGTTCGACATATAGTTTTTCTTGTGAATTAAGGAAGCTTAATGCATGGTTATTAGTATATACCACAAATTCCTTTGGGATCAAATAGTGCCTCCATTTCTTGAGGGCTTGGACCATGGCATAGAGCTCTAGGTCATATGTAGAGTATTTCCTTTTGGCCTCATTTAGTGTCTCTAAGAAAAAGGCAACTGCCTTACCTTCTTGACTTAGGACTACACCTATAGCCAAGTTTCTTGCATCTATCTCCATAGTGAAGACTTTGTTGAAATCAGGGAGGACCAAGATAGGATATTGGGAAACCCTATTCTTCAAGTATTGGAATGCATAATTTTCTTCCTTTGTCCATGTAAACTTAGTCTTCTTTCCTCCTTTGATGGTTTCAAGCATCAGTGCACACACATGACTAAAATTTTTGATAAATTTTCTATAGAAAGTTTCATGTCCATGGAAGCTTCTTACATCACCTTGGTTCTTTGGTGGAGGCCAGTTGATGATTGCTTCTACCTTCTTAGGGTCCATCTTGAGGGTACCTTGTGAGATCACAAATCCTAGGAACACAAGTTCCTTCCTCATAAACATGCACTTCTCCAAGTTGATTACCAACTTGTGTTGATGAAGTCTTCTTAATACCCATTCCACATGATCAAGATGGTCTTCCTTTCTATGACTAAATATTAGTATGTCATCAAGGTAAAAAACAACAAATTTTCCAATAAAATCAATGAATATCTCATTCATAAGCCTCATAAAAGTTCTAGGGGCATTGCTTAAGCCAAAGGGCATTACTAACCATTTAAACAAACCTTCAGTAGTCTTGAATGCTGTTTTCCATTCATCTCCTAGTTTGATTCTAATTTGATGATATCCAGACTTTAAGTATATCTTAGTGAAGTAGCAAGCACCTCCTAGTTGATCTAGTAGATCCTCAATCCTTGGCATGGGGAATCTATACCTTATGGTGATCTTGTTGAGGGCCTTGCTATCAGTGACATCTCTATACTTTTCCAAAAATTCCTTAGCTTCTTTTGGTATAGGTTCTTTTTGATCAAACTTCATGTTGTCTTTGGGTTTGGAGATTAGGACAAAGGCTTCAGTATTAGGTTCCTTCAATTTTGTTAACATTTCTTTCTCTCCCATGATGATGACAATAGGTTCTTTTTCAGACTTGCTATCAGGCAGGGGCTTCATGGTAAAATTTTTTCCATCCTTGGTGATGGAGTAGGTGTTCTTCCTAAAATGGTGTATGGAATCTACATCAAATTGCCAAGGCCTGCCTAGAAGGATTTGTAAGGCATCCATTTCAACCACATCACAATGAACTTTTTCGTTAAAGTTTACAATTGAGAACTCTATCCATGCTTGTTCTGTTACTAGAGTTTGTTGGCCTTTTGTTAGCCAAGATACATGATAGGGGCAAGGGTGTGGCTTCTTAGGGAGGTTTAACTTTTGAACCATTTCACAAGATGCAAGATTTTCAGTTGAACCAAAATCTATAAGTAGATTACATACCTTCCCATGGAACTTGATCTTTGTCCTGAAGAGGTTCTTCCTTTGTGGAGGCTCTTGGTTTTGTGGCACTTGAAGGAAGACCTGCCTCATCATCAAACATAATCCTTCCTCTAGTTCCAAGTCTCTAGCATAAACATTGTCTTCTTGCTTGTCTTCTTGGATAAGTTGTGTTCTCCTCTCACCTTGATTGTTATTCCTCTTCTCAAGGCACCTTCCTGCATGATGTCCCATCTGATTGCAATAGCAACATTTTAATGGTCCATTACCTCTTCTAGAGTTTTTTCTTCCTCTATTGAAGGGCCTCCTTCCTCTATAGTTTCCTCTTGAATTTGAGTCACTATTTTCTTTTTCTCCTTGGTGAGGGGTCCTGCTGCTACTGCTGCCACCATTCTGTCCTTTGTTCCAAGAATTTCCTTTCCCCCTAAATTCCTTCCCATTTTCATTAATCTTCCATTTTCCAAACTCCTATTTTGTTTTCCATTTCTCCTCTACCTTGAGTGCCATTTGATAGCACTTATTGACTGTGGTAGGGCAGTGTAGACTTAGTTCCTCTTGAATGGATACCTTCAAACCATTCATGTATCTTGCTAGTTTTTCTTCCTCATCTTCTGCCACATTTGTCTACATACATAATTTTAGGAAATCCTTGGTGTATGAGCCTACATCCATGTCGTTTTGTTTCAAACTTTGCTTCCTCTTATGGATTTGTACCCCATAGTCTTCAGGAACATATGTCTCCTTGATCAATGCTATCATCTTGTTCTATGAATTCATTATGCTCTTTCCATTCTTCACCCTCTCTATTTGGATGAAGTTCCACCAAGTTAGGGATTCTCCCTTTAACTTGGATCTTTCTATCTTTACCCTTTGATTTTTAGGGATGTCCTCACATTCAAAGAATTTTTTCAAAGCCTCTACCCAATCCAAGGCTAAATTTGCATTCATCTTGCCATTGAAGACCGAAAAGTCTATCTTTTCTTCCATGGTTCTTCTCCCCATGGAATTTAAGGCATCAATGAGGGGCCTTTGGTTTCTAGGGATGTACTGATCAGGACTATCTTCCTCCTCTTCACTCCCTTCTTCATTTTTAGACCCATCTTCTTTATCCTTGTCTAGCTTCTTTTCAAGTTCTTGAAGCCTCTTAGTTAAGGCTATGTTTGCAGCCCTTTGTTCTCTCACCATATTTTCTAACTCATTTTTTGTGACCCTTGTAGGGATCTCTTCATCCTTAGGAGTAGACATAGCTCTAATACCACTTGAGGCAAAGTGGGCACTAGGAAGCCCCTTAACAGTGAGGAATTGGCAAGATGTTGATACCAAGTACACCAAAGTATGAAGGTCAAGTTCCCTATACCTATCCCAAGTGTAGAATGAACAAGGAATGAGGTTATCACAACCCCAAAATTGAGGGATAACCTACTCACTAGGTTCCACAAGGTTGTAGACACCAATGACCAAGAGTTACTAAGGAGTTTCCTTAACACTATAAGCAACCAAACCCCATGAAATGAATCACAAGACCACAGGTGGCCTACAATAACTATTATAGCCTATTTAGGTCTAATTTTTTAGTTCCAATGGTTCTTTCATGTACAAGTAACCCATACATACTAGTTGCTTCACAAACCAGAGACTAGGCTTGTAGCCTTTCCTAGAAGGAGTTTTGATCATAAGTCAAAATAATTCCACATGAGGGATGAATTAGGTTAGATATTTTGACACCCTTTTTGGCTATACAAAACATATCCAAACACCAAGATGTGAAGCCCAATGGAGGATACTGAACCAATTAAACTAGACCGGGCTAATAGGCCTAATTAGGTCTCCAATTGCACTATGGGTGCTCTTTCTCCCAAGCCAATGCCTAAACCAATTGTGGGATCATGTGAGGACATGTACAAGAACCAATAATCCTGATTTTGGAGTCTTGATGAATCCCCAACCAAGAGTTATGGTGACTGTTCTAAGTCATAGACTGGTGCACACATAGAGATGTACACCTAGGGCATAACGGCCAATCCACTCCCCTACAAATCCTCACTTCTAACATATAGAATATGAAAATAAATTGGAAAAGGTTGAATTACACCAAGGGGCATCAATTTCCCATGGTGGAATTGGTCCAAACAACCAAGCCCTATTGGAAACCTTGGTTTTAAGCCTTCAATCCTGGTAGTCCCACTAAAAACTAGATAATTCACAACCTAGGATGGATTAGAACATGAGACCAGTTGAAAATGAAATTAGATTCAGGGATCCAACTTTTGGTTTCACAATTTCATGCCCTCCTATCTATACCCATCCGTATAATTCAGTTCTCCTTGTGAATTGCAGAGAAATGTTGATATTTTTATTGATTTGAATTGCCAAACTTACATATCTTACCTTAAACCCACTTGAAAGGGCTTATGAAGGTGTACCCCATCAATTAAAACTAAATTTCAAACCATATGACTATTGGGGGCTTTGGTTACAACTTTTGGCAAAAGTTGTCAAAGTTGCTAAGCAACTTTTACAACATTTTTGCATTTTTTTGCATTCTAGGGGAGCAAACTTGGTCTAGACCTAATATATTGATCCAACATGGATCTAAAGAATTAAAAAAATGAAAATAACAAAAATCCTAAGATTCTAGGCCTTTTGACCATAGTTGACCAAGGGCTTATAGTTATGCCAATCTTGGAACTAGGTCTTACAACTTGGTCTAGATGCCTAGATGGAAGATCTAACCTAACTAGATGTTCTTAGGACTTTCATGAGCATTATTTGTTGAGTCTTTTGAGGGTGATCCTACACTAGAAATTTTTAGAAATGATCGAGATATTCAGTGATGACCGAGGAGATGAACACAGTATTGACCGAGTGTCAGTAATTTACAGTTTGTGAAAGAATTGAGAATCCCAGTTGACATAGTTGAATTCTTGGGATATGTAAAATGTGTTAAAATTATTAATGAATGATATGGAGAATTTAATGCATGGTAACCATTTTCTTATGGATTCAAGGAGAAGTTTGAAGATGTATCTAGAAGGAAAAGGAGGAGAATAAAATGATGGAAGGATTTGATGAATCTGACTAAAACCTAAGATCTACAAATGAGATTAAGAGGCAAAATATTAATCTACCTGATCAAGGAGGTATAAGGATGACCTAATTGTAGGTTATGGAATGTATGTAAAAGATTGATATTATTAACTGATGAATCTAAGAAGAAGGATAAGGAGAAGCTGTGAAGAGCTAAATAAAGTTGAGGTGATTGCTTGAAGATATTTTTGAGTAGATCAAAGATGGAGATAGAAATGAAGGCCAGTTAGTAAATCAACATTGGAGTGCATTGGATCTATATTTACAAAGTGAGTTGTATATTTTAAATTAGAACCTAATTTTACTTTGTAACCATTGTATCAGTCAACATCCTTTAATCAAGGTTGATCTAACAGTCATTTTTAAAACCGTTTGATAAAGGTGACATTCTACTGGAATGTTCTTAAGCCCTCTAACTAGGCCACTCTTAACAGGGTGATTAAATCCTTTAATAGGGTCACACCTAACTATGTGTGTTGTAAACCTTTAACAGGGTTGGCTTCTCATAGAGCTCACTTTAGAAGAGTAAAAAATTAGTAGCATGTTACTGGTGGTTTTTCCCAAATTGGGTTTCCATGTTAAATCCTGGTGTTATACTTGTGTGAATGTTATTTGATGTGAATGTTGTTGAAAGTTTCATATTCTGCAAGTTGATTACTTTTGGGCATTGGACTGCAAGTTTTATGTTACTGATATATTATATAGAGACTGAGTGAATTGCTGATTAGATCTAAGTTTGTTGAAGAGATAGAAAGTTGAATTAGTACATCTAGACCTGAGGAAAATTGATTCACCTCCCCTCTGAGTTATTCTAAAATTATTCTAACAGGTACAAGTTCCAATAAAAGTTCAAGTTTTGAGGTGATGATAACAAGTTTTACCGAGTGCCATGTTCATTGAATCAGTTCAAGAAGATGATCTAATGGTTTAGAATAAATTTCTAGGAAAACCTAATCGAGAAGATTAAGAGGCGAAATAGAGTCTATATAAAAGATGAAATTGAATGAAAAATAAGCTGACTAGTTAAAGTGTTGATGTGTTGTCGAGTGATGCAGTGAAGAAGAAAAAGGTGGAAATCCAAGTCTACAACAAAGATTGAAGAAATGTTGAGACCAGCGAATAGTGAAGGAATGAAGTGAAGACAAAGAGCACACAAGGGAATGAAATAAGCAAGAGGTAGTTGTAGATTTATAGATCAAATTTCAAACTGTTTCTTATTAACATTTTAAATAGGAAAATCTCTTAACCGTGTGTACTTAACAATATTATTGTAAATCCTTGAGAGATGAGATATTATAAAAGAGTGTTCAAAGCCCTTTAACCATACCACTCCTAACAGGGTGAATATCCTAACAAATCTAAGGAAAATCCCCTAACATGATCACATTTAACAATGTGTATTGAAATCTTTAACAAGATTGGCTCTTAACCGAGCATACTTCAGAAGAGTATTTTGATTAGTGGGTGACAATTCCCACAATGGTTTTCCCAAATTGGGTTTGTACATTAAATAATGGTGTCAAATGTGTTGAATATTTATTGTACATGTTATTTTTTGATTACTTAAAGTTGTTGATTGAAATAGCTAATTTACTGCTATTATCGATTACTACTGAAGTTTATCTTATTGAGTTGAATCAAAGTTAAAAAGTTTTAGGTTTAAAGAATCATTGATTACTGATTCACCCCGCTCTCAATAATCCAACACTTTATAATTTAGTGTGTTTATAAATACATAGGACTATTATATGAAAACAAGAACTTTTGCAAAAGACGACACTCAATTGTGAGTTACCAATAAAAAGTTATAGCTAAAACACATTGTTGTAAAATGACATATTTTAATACATCACCATTTTAAATAATAAAAAGTGCACTTTGTCAATAAAAAAAATGGCCTTCCAACCACTCATTGGATTTGGGGTGGAATATAGAATCTGACAATGTGATTTGTGAGGGAGAATTGACTTCTTGCTAACCCAAAAGAGGGAAAATATCTAGTATTTTCTAGAAGAGGGAAAATAAAACCCAAAATATTCACATCTAGATTTTTTTTTTTTTTTCAAATTTTAGCACCTCATATCAGCCAAAAATAGTCAATAAATGGGGTAAAAAGATTCCTGAGCCATAGTATGGCTATGGGGCAACCATATGAAGTTGCAAACAATAAGAATACACCATAAAAATTATGTTGTGAATGTAAACAGGCCCTTCAAATTTTTTTTTTGCCAGAGGCTCTAGTGTCTAAATATGGACAATCTTTATATGAAAATGGGGGTTTTTTTGGGTCTTCTAGACTTAATGGTAAATTCATTTTGACCCAAAAATACATAAGAAAAAAAGTTGCAGTAGATATGAGCTTGAAACCCACAATATACAACTTTATCAAATGATCTCCAAATCAGATAAAATGAAAGCCAAAATTAACTTTCTTGGTTTCTCTAAATTCAATGGTGAGTCCAAAATGTCTCTAGGAAGCTTTAAAAGACCCGCAACTAGAAATTAAAAAATAAGACCCCCCCTAAAATTACTTTTTTCTCCATACTTTTCTATTTTTCCAATCAAGAGACGAGCATACTTGTGTGCTTCAAAAAAAGAACAATCCTACACTCTTAACTTTATTTTAAAAAATGCTAACCCACAACTTAAAACTACTCTCATACCATATAAGATTTCAATCCAAGAATGAAAATGAAGGAAAGAAGGGAAAACAAGAAATCATAAATGAGCCAAATGAATTATATTCAACTCAAGAGAATGCAAAGCATATAATGAAAAAATGAGATTGGTACAAATGCACAAAGGGCCTTGTTTATAAAGGCAAGAGTAGATAGGTAGAGTGGACAAGGCTGAGACAAATGTCTCAACCTAGAGGAGTTAGAGTCCAAATTGGACTCAACAATATCTTCTTGGAGGAAGTAGAGTTCAAGTATGAATCCACATTATCCATCTCACTAATTAAAGTAGTTGCCTAAGAAAACTTAAGTAAGAAGTAAATAGTAAGAACTATTTACTCCAACAGTGCATAAGTAACATAAATTGGAGTGAAAAATGAAACTTTTAGTGATAGTGCATAATCAACTCCATTGGATCTAGCTCAAAAAATGAGCTTAAAAAAATGACACTCAAAAGTTTTCTCAGGTTACCTTCAAATGCATAAAAAATTACTTGCCTAGAAAAAAAATGAACAAATATTGCTCTTACAAATTTAGAGGAAAAATGAGAGGATACAATCTGCAAAAATTAAGCCCCCCCTAATAACCAAGGGCTAAACTCCCCAATGATCAAGGCTTAAAGGCTTTTCAAAATTTCTCTTGTGATTTTATTGAAATGTACAGTGAACTTAGGTAGTGAATACAACCATATACAAATAGCTTAGCTACCAAAAGTAGGTCTAAAAGATTGCGACTCACCAAAATTTTAGGCAAAGTAATTCAAAATGTAAAGGTTGTGCAAATCAACAAACTCACCAAAATTCCTTGACAAAGGTATAAATCGGCATATTTGAGCAACTTTTCTAGGAATTAAACTGATTTGAACAAATAATGTTAGGTTGGTTTTTCCAAATTTCAACAAATTTGACATGATTTATTCAATTTCTTACAAATGATTACAAATATTTGAAAATGGATAGAAAATATGTTTAATATTTGTGCTACAAAATTTAAAAAAGTGAATATTTGAATAAACCAATATAAATTTGATAAAATACTTAAATTGAAAACAAATTTGAAAATGATTTTGGATTTTAGAAAATGGAAGCTTCAAAACTTAAGCACATGTCCATGAATTTGCACAACCATGCCAAAATTAAAAACCTCACTCCAAATATTTGTGATAATTTTGTTTTAAAAATATTTGCATCTCCATTGTACTAGAAAGACTCAGATACCATGTGAGATTTAGTTAGGAACACTAAGTAAATAGAAATGACAAAAAGAGAGAATTGCAAAAAAATAAAGATTAATGCATAAAATGTGTATGAGCGAATGTATATGAGAGAGGAACATCTATAGGAGATATTTCCTACCTACCAAGATACCTAGTAACCATCTAAGTAATAGTAACATGCATCAACAGTAATTAGTAGGGTACTTATAAGGCAATGCAAGGTTTCTATTAGAAGCAACGTGTCTAGAAAATCCTATCGATATTTACTTATTATTCCCTTTAACATTTATACAACTATTATGATTGCTAACACATGTTAAAATCTAGGGTATAATGGTCACACTATATACAAGATAAGCTATCATCCATCTGCCTCAACCAAGTTAGTGTTCACTCAATAGAGTAATTGACACTTGAACCTCAATAATATTTAGGTCCCTAAACTTTATATCATCACACATTGAAGTACCTCTAGATAGAGAGACACTTAATTTCCATCTTACATAGATTAATCATCCCATAACATAGTAAGTAAGGTACATATGTTATTTCTCAACTAGATATACATTTACATTGAAAAATCTCTATCTTACAACATATACCTTTCTCCATGGACTAGAACAAGAGATAATACCAATCATTACTTGGCACTATATAAAAAAATATATTTAAAAGTTTTATTTAAATAAGATGGCACCAACTTGCATCACTCCAAGTGTCTTTATTCTCAAGGATCCAAATCTTAGGTTGGTGGGGAACTCTATAACAAGTTCAACAAATGTCATAACTAGGAGTGAAGGTAGGGCTCCCTAAAATTATGACTAACATTTTCTTCTTTTTTATTGACATGCTTTAAGGATATCACTTTAGTAATTACTTATGTCATGGTAAGTAGGACTTGTATAGTCTTTTAAAACATTTAAACAAGGGAATGTACTCATAGACTTGTATAGTCTTTTAAAACATTTAAACCCTTATATTGTAAGTACTAAAATAATATAAGATTTTTCATATTTTTACATGTTGTACCATCATATATAGAAGATATTCACTTATCCACCATAAATATGCACCAATAGTGATGGGTGTCCATTGCCATTATCAACAAGGATTTACCTTTTGATGCATTAAATCAAAGTAATTTCATTATCACCTAATATCTACATTGTTTCCATTTTCCATTTTATTTATATACTTTGATATGTTATGATTGAAATTGAATGTGAGGAATAATTAAGGTTGTATTGTACCTAGATATTTTGTAAGGTTTACATTTACATCATCATATTGTAGGCCTTGTTATGGAAGAAATTGGAATATTCCAAACTTAGAAATAAAATAAAATTACTATTAAAATTTTCAATGGATTATCCATCAAAATTTTAGAAGGTTGTATAATAAGATCAATATATACCACCAGATCACCCATCAAGGTCAAGGCTACCCACCATGTCACAACCTCTTCATTGTAGGTCAAAAATAGTTATTTATAAAGTTCAATTTGATTTCACAATTATCTATTAGTGTTTGAGATTCAAATATAGTAAAAAATTAGGATTATATCTTTTTAAAACTGACTTGTCTCATTTTATCCCTTGTTTTTATGACACTAGAATATAATATATTATTGGTTTAGACTCATTTTTTAGATTGAAATAGAATATTTAGTGATAACTGTATCCACTATTATGAACATTACCATTTAGTTTTAGGACCAAACTATATCATTTTCTAAATGAAATAATTTCATCTTCCATCTTGCATTATTTTGTTTTGCTCATGTGTATCAAATTTGTATAATTTTTTGCCTTCTATTTATCTTCAATAGGTGTAGTTTTTTTAGGACCCTTGGATCACTATCAAGATACTTCTTATTTAATTTCAATACCCCATAATCATAATCTTATAAGTTAAGCCCATCTCTAGGTGGTTATTATCATCTTGAGTGTACACCTTTGGATGTTCTTGAATCCCTTAATCAAAGAGGTAGATTTTGAAATGACTTTGATCCAAGCTTGTTAAACAATATTACTCCCCTTGGGAAGAAATAAAACAATAGAAATTTTCATTTCCATTATCAACAAGGTTTTACTTTTTTATGCATTGAATTAGAGTGATTCCATTTTCACCCAATAACTGCAATGTTTCTATTTTCCATTTTATTTCTATACTTTGATATGCTATGATTGAAAGCTTGTGAGAGAAATAATTAAGGTTGTCTTCCCCCTAACTAAGTTTTAGGCCTTTTTATGGAGGAAATTGAAGCATTCCAAAATTAGTAACAAAATAAAAGTACTACTAAAATCTACCAATGAATTAACCATAAAATCTTAAAGGTTGTCTAAAAAGGACAAGATCTACCATCATATCACTCATCAAGGTCAAGGCTACCCACCATGTCACATCTCTATTGTAGGCCAAAAATATTTTTTTCTAAAGTTCAATTTGATTTCAAAATTCTCTATTAGTTTTTGAGATCCATACACGATAAAAAATTAGAATTCCATCTGTGTGAAAGTGGGTTGCCTCATTTTATCCCTTCTTCTTATGACACTAAAATATAATATATTATTGGTTTGGAATCATTTTGTAGGTTGAAGTGGAATATTTTATGATAAATTTTTACACTATTACTAACATTGTCATTTAGTTTTAGGACCAAACTATATCATTTTCTAAATGAAATCATTTCATCTTCCATCTTACATTATTTTTTCTTATTCATGTGTATAAAGTTTGTACAAATTATTATTATATTATATGCCTTCTATTCATCTTTGGTAGAAGTTTTTTTAGGAGCCTTGGACCACTGACAAAAATCTCTTTTATAAAATTTCAATACCCCATCATATTCTAAGTCAAGGCCACCCCTTGGTATTTACTATCATCTTGAATGTACACTTTTGGATGTTCTTGGAAGCATGTCAAACAAAAATTATTGAAGGCTTTGAAAAGGGGGTTGCAATAAAATTGGGCTTAACCTTAAAGGAAACTCTATGGTTAAGTGTGCTTGAGTTAGAGTAGTACTAGGATGGGTGACCTCCCAGGAAGCCCCCATGCTTCACCTTTGTGAGAATCACCTATATGAAATGAGTGCTAAGTGTTCTATTATTTCTAATGAGAGATGGGTTCTTATGAAAAAATACTCATGAAACATGGGTCAATGAGTTTGACTAAAAAACTACATCGATGAATCCTAATAGTATTATCATAATTTGACTTGTTGTAGAAAATATCTCCTACTCATAAATTTCCTAGCTTAAGGGAATTTATAATAATTGATTCATAAGACACAACACTCTCTAAGGGCTTTTCAAATGGGGTTTCTAGCAAAGTGGTCTTAACCTTAGAGGAAATTATGTGGTTAAGCACACTTGAGTTGGAGTATTATTGGGATGGGTGACATCGTACGAAGTCTCAATGCTTCACATTTATGAGCATCACCTAGATGAAATGAGTGAGAATTTTTCCAATCATTTGAATTGAAGATGGGTTCTTGTGAACCACTACTCATGAAACATAGGTTAATGAGTTTAACTCAAAAGTTACACATTTGAATCCTAATAGCAATATCACAATTTGACTTATTGTGGAAAATACCTCCTAATTATAAATTGGTAAGATTAAGGGGATTTATAATGAATGGTTTAGAAGGCACAACACTTGCTAAATATTTCTCAAATGGGGCTAAAAGAAAAGTGGGCTTAACCTCTATTGGTTCTTCAAAAGATTTTACACTCCATGAGATACCAATATACCTAAGACTGATATTAAGGAGGGGTTAGTTCCAAATGTGAGAAATCTTTAGGTAACTGGGCCAACTATAGGGACAAGACTGCCCTCTTCACTTCTGGCTCTGCAGAACCAAGGTGGGTGCATCGAATCCAGTATAATAGAACACTTTTTTACAACACCAGGACTGGATTAAACAAAGTAGATAATAGCAAGAAAGTACTAAATGATAACCAGTCATTCATTGACTCTCCATTGCTATGAAATAACTAAGGCCTAAATACATAAAATTGAAAAGATTGAAAGGATTTATTTTAAATTTTGTAGAATACAACACATCCCAACCAGACATGTATCATCATGGAGTTTACTTGTTTCAGATCAGTTCCTTATCCATTGGGAAAATCATCTAGTGCACTGTAGAATATAGAGACTAATTACTATTACTTCACCACCGACCCAAATCATAAATACAAATACCCAGAACCATACCGCTTACAGAAATCCCTGTACAAAACCCTATGAACTTGTGTATCATCTAGATCATATTTTAATCTAATTACAACTAGAATTGAAGAAAAATAACACATGCATAGATAAACTCCATACAAAGAATCAGAACATTCAAAACCCATAAAACTTGATATAGATGGAGAGAAATGGAACTGAAAACTCTAATTAAGAATGAGGATCAAAGCCTTTGCATACACCTTGCTTGAAGATTCAAAGCCACTAAAACAAATGTGCAAAAGATCTACAACTTTCTACTTTATCATGATACAAAATGGACTGAACATGTCCTACTCCTTGACTGAAGGTTCAGGATATGACCTTGTGAACCAAAAAACCAGCAGCCTCTGAAAATGGTCTTGGAAATCCATATATAGGATTGCAACAAGCTTAGGGCCATTTTAGGGCAACAAAGTCAACCCTAAGACTATCCAAAATATCTAATTTGATACAATTTCATTCCAGGACATATCTCTTACAAAATATATGCATCCTTACCCAAATTTGATCTCAGAATACACAGTCCATTCCTGCTCTTACCAACTTGGTTGAATTTGATTTTTAACACCGCCATTGGATTCCTTGTTTTGTGTCAATTTCAAAAACATAAAATACTTGTATATTTGGGTAAAAAATGCATCCCAGACATCATTTTTCATGAGCAGCTTGCATTATTTAAATTTTGGATTTATTTATATAGTAAAAACTATACAAATTTGAATTTTAATATTTGCTACAGATTTGAATTTCAAGGTGGGCCCCATGTGCCATGTGGCACCATCTAATTCACTCAATGATCCACCTCATCTACCTTCTCAGACCTGTCAGCACACCCTCTGCCACATGGTGCTCTCTGGTTGGCTTATCCTGCTGATTAAGCCTGCATTATTTAAATTTTGGATTTATTTATATAGTAAAAACTGTACAAATTTGAATTTTAATATTTGCTACAGATTTGAATTTCAAGGTGGGCCCCATATTCCATGTGGCACCATCTAATTCTCTCACTAATCCACCTCATTTGCCTTGTCAGACCTGTCAGCACACCCTTTGCCACATGGCACTCTCGAGTTGGCTTATCCTGCTAACTAGGCACCTATCTGCCAGCTCACCTTGGGACACATGTCAACATATTGCTATGTTGCCAAGGTTAACCAGTGACCACCTTCATCTTTCTATAATAATGACCACCACTAGATTGGCATGCATCCCAAGGTGACCGACCAACTGCTTGATCCTCTGCTTCGTCATTGGTCCCCCGCCACATGTCACATTTTGGTTCACCTACGATGTCCACCTGGCATTGAACTGCATCTTGGTTGCCAAATCCTCAGAGCACCATGTGTCATCACATCGCTAAAGTGCAAGTGTAACCATTGGGCAACTTCATCTTTGCACTATAGCGACCGCTGTTGATCTTGGGCATGTATCTCAAGGAAGTCTATCTGGATAGTTTAAGTCTTGTCAAAACTTTCTTACCTTCTATGTGGGGTCCACTCACCATGTCATCATCCAATTATCACCTATCTTAATTCATGTGCGTGCATAATAACCTCCGATTGGGCATCCGCTTGAGATATCTTCATATTGTGCATTTGGCCTTATAAATTCTTCATTCCTCTCTCATGGCATGAATGTGGGATATATCAAAATCCATTTTAAATAATCTCAGTCAAAATATTCATTCCATGGATAAACAGGCTGGGCCCACACACATAGCCCTCTTTCTCTCTTTCTTTACTACTAGCTTGAGCCCTATTGTATTTAAAATCCTATGGCAAAGCATACTGGGTGCATGTGGGATAATGCCCCACATGGAAACCCACATCTAGCAAGCCCCTGTACCTGCGCGTGAGCCTTAGTTCTTGTCTTCTCCTTGCTGGTGTGCAAGTTTAGTGCGTATGTAGAGTATCTCCCTTCAAAGCACTATTTACTTTCCTCTTATACGTACTCTGCTCTAGACTACAAAGTGCACCTCATTTGCTTGGTGCACATCCTTATATGTTTGGTGAATGCACGTAGTATGAAGGGAGGTTTGCACAGCCTTCTGCAAACTATTGACAACATATAAAATGGAGGGGGCAAGATTGAAACAAACCTCTCATAAACCTTATGCAAGCCTTCCCATTCTTTTATTTTTGTGTGTTGCAAACAACAACCAAAGAAAACTTACGCAACATATTCTTCTAATTCCTTTTGTCTACAAATGATGCCTGAATGGAGGGAACACACAGCCTGTTGGAAATGTGAGTGGGAATACATATTCAATGCCTTGCTATTTGGTGTGCCCAGCTGAGAGTGTTGGCAGCCCTTAATAAATAAATAAAACTCATGCTTGTATTCCCTTTGTGCTACAATTTTTCTTTGTGGAGGCTCACACAACCTCCTCTATTACCCACAACTCTATGCAAAAGCCTACAACCTCTTACCTTGTGATGGAGTAGTGTCTTGGTGCATGAAAGATATATTGAAAGAAAGCCCCACATAGCCTTCATTCTTTTCTTTTTTGTACTGTAAGAAACACTCCAAATGGAGGGCACGCATAGCCAACACCCTTTCTTTTTGGGCCTGCACATTATTATTAAGACTTGTACCCAATACTTTTAATAATTTGCAACCAATTTAATTAATTTATATTGCAACTTCATTGGTGTATAAACAACACCATTTCTTTCAAAATGCATGCAGCTCGTCTTATGATATGTGGTAACACTAAATGTTTTCAGTTTAGTATAAATATTCCAAAATCATCTTGACATCTAGCTTTATGGAATTCTCCTTTGAAAGCTTATGCCAATCTCTCCATAAATCATTAATACTCCATCTATAATTTCACAATTTGCACACACGTCATTTGTATCTTGCTCAAATCATTCACACCATCACATGTTGTCTTCAAAATAATGAGATAGGCTAGGCCCCAAGCAGGTTTGGCCTAAATTTTTTTTGAATTCAAACAACTAGCCTCGAAAATGATCTAGAATGACTAACGTTTGCAACTGGATTTGATCCTGATAACCAGATACTCAAAAAACTTCAAATTTCAATTACTTCGCCAGTCACCAATTCTTAATAAAACACCTCCAGTCGCGCTATTAAAAAACCAATCAAAATGTATCACCGGAAGTTGAAACTTGGAAAGTACAAACCTTGTAGTACATATAAAAACTCTGTCAGATGGCTTTGCCTAAAGATGAATGAGGTAAGAGATTTTAAAACTCGAAAACTCCTGTTCAGAATTGCCAGCAAACACATATTGAAAATCACTGTCGACTGCCCTAGAAAGAGGTGGATGAAAAATATCGAACAATGAGCTGAGGGCACACCACTGAAACTGGAAGAAGCCTCATGTCTTCCTTCCATCTTGGGCCCTTAAGGGTTTGATCATTTTATCCCAAATTAAGAGAACTTGCTCGCTTTTAATTAAATAAATTTTTTTTTTAATTAAATAATAAAATCACTTTATCGTAAGCCACATTTAATTAAAAGAATAAATCTCTTTTAAATAAATAAAAAATCTTTTCATTAAATAATGGAAACCACTTTTCTAAAAATAATAAATAAATAATAAAATAAAAATAAAAAGAAAAGTGCACTTTCCTATGAGATATAATCTTTTGACTTTTTGAAAAAGGTTTTTGGCTCTTAATCACTTCTACACATCTTTTTGCCTCTTAATCATGTCCATTGATTTTGCCTCTTGAGAATCTTGAGCACATGGATCAATCAAGGTTTAATCTCCACCATTGCTCATTTCTTTTTGCCTCTTAATCTTGACCATCCATTCATTTCTAAAATCCTTTATAAGGAGCCCTCTCCTTCTCATTTTATGCATGGAGATTTTAGAGATCAAGATTTTATGTTATTATTATGCAGGTTTGGAGAGCGATTTTGGAGCACTTGAGCTTGAATATTGAAACTTCTCTTTTCTTGTCTTCTTCTCTCATGCCCCCATGGAAATCCATTTAGATTAATATTTCACTTGCATATTAGATTAGATTCATATTTCCTTTCATAGAATAATCTTACATAAGCATTTCCTTTCATAGATTAGTTTGCTTTCATGCATTGTTATCATTTAGAATAGCTTCCATTTTCATTTGCATGCATATTTGATGATCATAAAAATTAGCATTCTTGCTTTTTTTCTTTGAATCTCTCATTTTATGGTGTACTCGCATGGGCAAAAACTAGGTTTAAGCTGAGGGCCTCCATAATAAACCCTTGCACTCCATGAATAGAGAGCTACGAGTCGCCATTTGAGACCTCATTCTTGAGAAATTTTGGATACAATGACTCATAGAAGGGTGTCAACATTTTATCACACATTTTTGGCACCCACCGTGGGGCAACCCACCTTTACATACTTGTTTTGGTTATTTTTGGAGCAAACCCCCTTGTGTAGATTTGCTTGGAGATTAAAATCCTAGATTTTCAAATATTTGATCATATCTTCCAAACGGCTTGGTGTTTTGGTCTAAAATTATTTTTGCAAGTTGGTGACATATCAAAGAAGCTTCAATAAAAAAATTAGAATTTTCAGAGGTATTTTGATTTTTTTATAATTTTTCATAAAAAATTAATTTTTGCGCAAATTAACATATTTTTCAGAAATTTTTACATTTTCAAAAATCTCTTTAAATTATATAGGGGTCCATGTTTTGTGTTTTAAATTTGGATGCAATATAATAGCTCAAATAGTCGATTTACAAAAACTGGTCTGTTTTGGTAAAATGGGTCTCTAGGGCACAAATGAAGAGATTTTTCTAAAATTTTTACATTTTTGGAAATCTCTCTATTTTTTAGTAGGGGTCTCTATTTTTTATTTCTATTTTTGTGGCTGAAATCATATAAAAAAAAATCAGATCTTGTTGACTAGGTCAAATATAAAAAAATAAAATTTTGTGATGAGTGTGCACTTATTTTTCATAGTTCAATGCATGATATGAGTTGTCATTTGGATTATTTTCTGGATATTATTTCTCCTAACAATTGATTTTTAGATCTAACCCTAGGGTTTGCATAAGTTGGATATACATTGCATATCTTGTTTGCTTGTTTACTGGTTTGCTTGTTGGAGAGTTCGTGGCTTGCTTGCATAAAAAAGGTCAACAAAATTCTACTAAGCGTGTTGCTTTGGACTTGAGGTATTTTGTTGAATCTCTATAAAATTTGGAGTTTGGAAATAAAATAAATCTCTCATGTTTCTTGCTTGAGTGTTTATTGCTTTCATAGATCACACTTCAATTTTCGGCTCTAAAAAGAACATAGATTCACTTTCTTGCATATATGTTTCACATAGTAAATAGGCCCTATGAAAACTATTTGTGGCATTCTTGAGAGAGTGAGCTTCTTGTGAAGCTCTTCTTGATGATAGAACCTCTTTTAGGTAGGGAGGATATTGTTACTATCTCACGGTCTTACTTGGTTTAGTCTTCAACATTGATCGGTATGTTCTCTCTTGGTCCCACTTAGAGAGATCGGTAGACATTGTTGTTGATATCATGAACCTTGGTGAGGTGGTTTCAATCTTAGCGTGTCAATAAAATTTCTTGCTATGTTTGGGTGAAGTGAAGAGGCTAGAGGATTATGCTCTACTCTCTTTTTTGGTTAGTATTAGAAACTCAGATCCTTGAATCTAAACCAAGTCCCCATGTGGTCCTTTTTGTGAGTCACCTTTTTAGAGAGGGTTAACCATAGTAGAAATTCCCTTTATTGGGTCAACCATGTGGATGGAACCTCAAGCGGTAATAGCCATTTCACCGTGGTAGTAACAAATGCTATACAAATGTCCTTGTGGAAGAAATCTCCATGGGTGTAGTTTCTTGTTGGGCTGTCTGATCTCCTCAACATCTTCGATTGATTAAATTCTTAGAATGTGTCAAATCCTGGTGTGCCTGGATTGGAGTTCACCCTCTTGAGATTGTAAAAGTTGCAGAGTCAAACCATTACTAAGAACCATAGTGCAACCAAATTTTTATTTGCTAGGACTATGTGCGTGGTTGAAAAACATTTTGAGAACATACACAAGTAGAATCTTTGAGTAGCATACTACGTCACTATTCTTGTTCATTCACAAAGTTTCTTTGTCCCTTGCTCATTGTTTGAAGACAATTGTTTGCTTGAAATTCTTGATTTCTATCTTGCGTACTTGATTAATGATAAGAATATTTTGATGCATATAGTTGGTCACATTAAACAAACAAATCTGAGTTACCGAATGATAAAAACTTCAAAGATCTCCCCAAAAGTGCTATGACATGTTGCTCAACATCCAGATGAACTTAAATGGTATCAAGTTGCACAAAATGACTCTTGGTCTTCTTTTTCCCACATCTCCCATGTCTTCCTAGTCTCCCATTTTCATCCTTTCTCTTCTTCCTTCACATTTCTTCCTCTTCTTCCTAAACTCTTCACGTCTTCTTGATTCTTTTCCTCTTATTATCTAGTCTACCTTCTTCTATTCATCTCTTCTGTCACTTTCATGCTTGATTCCTCCTCTTCCAGAACCATGAATTTCAACTATCTTGTTATGGAACCTCTCTTGAAAATAGATGATCTCAAACTCATTGCTCAATTCAAAGATTTTTATTCCTTCAATAGTCCTTCTAGATATTACACGAGTGATAAACTTAAGATAAAAATAAAATAAAAGTTGAATAAATCAGATGCCTTTGCTAGGACCATAGACATGATCATGTCACGATCTCCTTCTTCCAAATTTTTTTCATCTTCTAAGTCTTCTCATCCTTCCTCATTTTCCAAGTCTTACTATGACTCTTCTAGACATTATTCGCATTCCTCATTATCCAAGTCTTCTTTCTCCACTAGGTCTTCACTTTCCTCTTCTTCATGATCTCGTTTCTCTTCTACTTCTCCCAAGAGTCTTACTTCTCTTCTCAAGACATACCATAATGAGAAACATGACAATCCTTGTGATACCTCTTCCATGAAGAGTGACATGCCCATCTTTGATGACTATGATTATGGATAATGTAGTGATACCTATGACACCTCTATTCCTAAGAGTCATCCTAGTCATGTGCTTGTGCTTACTGGAAATGGGTCGTCACATTGGATAGATCATGATGGTGATCCATATGATTTTGATTTTGAAAGAAACTTTGATGATTTTTGTGAACAATACCTAGATGATACATCCACTTCTATTAAGGAAGAGAAAGCTTTCCACGCTGATTATAAACATAAATACTATAAGAATCTCTCCTCTAAGAACTCTCATGCTGAAAAAGAATATTAAACTCTCAAGAAAGATTATGTTAATGATGGACCTTTATCTTGTGATGGTTCCCTTCCATCCCCTACTTCCTCCAATACCCATACATTTCCTAAAGCTTCTAAGTCTTTTAAATCTTTCACAAATCCTTCATCCAACAAAAATCCTAATACTTTTCTTGCGGTTCCCTATAGTTGTACACACTAAATAGTGCACTTCTCTAAATCATTGCTTCCAAGAGAATCCATGGATTGGAAACCTTGAGAAATATATTTAGAGCTCCTTAGGCATGAAGTGGAAGGGTGTTAAGAATGCTCTCAGCTAGAGCTATTAAGCTAATAACCTTGCTAGTAAACCATGCAATGAGAGATTCAAATGAAGACAAGGGCAAGAATGCCAATATCCCCAAGAAATCCAAATGAAATGTAATGCAACTACACTAAGAATGAAGATGCAAACTAAGCTATGGAAATGAAAGAACAATGCAACTAAGCTATGAAAAGAAAGAACAAGTGTTACAAATCCTTCCTATTTAGACTATGTGAGATCTAAGCTAGAGCTTGAAAGGAAACTAATCTAAGAAAGCATAAACATGAAGCTAAGATAAGAATGCAAGAATGAAAGCTAAATATAGAAAGATATCCAAAAAGCTCCAAAGTATTCAAAAGCTCTAAAGTCTCCAAGAAATCCTACAACATAAAATTAGCATAAAAAGTTTGGGATCTAGAATGAAGAAGAGAGCTCTCCTTTTATAATAAATGAGAAGGAATGGACCATGGAGATTAAGAGACAAAATATTTAATCAATGGTGGAGCTTGAAAAAGGAGAAATCCATGTGCACAAGATTCCTCCAATGAGAAAATAAGAGTTGACTTTTGTGCCCATATGAGACAAAAGGTTCTTTTTCCCTTTTTATAAAATGCTTTATTTGTGCAACTTAGGATAAGAGGAAAAGTGGGGGCTTTTTTATTTAATAAAAGGGGAGGGAATTCCTTTTGATTAAATAAAGAATTTAGGATAAGATGGTTAGCCCATAGAATAAAATCAAATAAATGATAGAACTATAATTTGATCAAGAATAAGCAATTGATGATTTTAGCAAATAATGCTAGCAAGGGGCCAATAGTCTAAATGACCATTTTTAGATGATTACATTTGCCCCTCTTTGACTAATGTGTGATCGATCTGGGAACACATTATGTCAAAGAATAGATTAGCCAAGAAGGCAAGTAGATAGAGATTTGACCCCAAAGAATGAAGTGTAGAGAGATAGCAAATCTTGCATGATCAACTTGGTAGCGATAGTACTGAACACTTAGGAGAGAGATGGACAGTATTAGGACTTGAGATGAGAACTAATATGTCAAGCGCAAATAGATAGATAGATAGATTGGAGCAAATAGAATGGTCAAGCATATGCTCTGGAGAATAGCCAATAGGATATGATGTGTCTGCCCCCTTGGGATCGAAGGAAAAATCAGGTAGAGGGAAGGCAGAAGCAAGAGCAACATGATCAAATCAATAGAAATCATAATCGATGATGAAAGAATGATAGAATAACCATCAAGTAGTGAAGATATGCCCCAGTCAAAACCTTAGAGAGAGATGAATGAAATGAAAATGAATGAAAGACTAGAAGGTTGAAAGAGATGGGGGTGAAGAAATGAAGAATGCCCTAGCGAAGATTGAAGGATCAGGCCTCAAATGGTCAGCCAACTGCGCAAAAGAAGGGAAAAGTTTTGAAATGTGATTTGGACTATCAAGATGAACTTGAATTTTAGTTTCGATCCTGAAATGAATAGAAAATGGTGTGATATGAAAGATAAGAAGTGAAAGACATGATCAGGAAGAAGCGAAAGGTGAGCACAGTTGACCAACAGGTCCATGAAAGATGAAAGGAGAGCTCTCTCCATATGCAAGATGTAAAACTAACTAACATGAACCTAAAAATGTAAGCTATTATGAAAAGTGGTTTACTTGCAAGGTCACGAAGCTGTTAGTCTCTAATATTCATCATCAAGCATTATTGGTAGCATCACAAGATCATACAATACACACTAGTATAACTATGTAGATTTGAATATGATCTATATCAGATAGGAATGTGGAAATCCCACCTAGGCACCAAAGACATATAAGTCAAGATGACTAGTGCAGTGAGATTCCCTAAGTTTGATATACCAAGATTATGCTCACATCAAGACACAAGAAAGTCAAGATGGCCACAAGCATGCACTTGCAGAAAGAACAGTCAAGGATAATACCTTGTAGATCCTAGAGTCAAGTGGAACAAGCATAAATGCTCATGACAACCAAGATCAACAAAATATACCCACAGGTAGAAAGTAAATAAAACATGTGCTCATGCCCCAGTCTTCTAGCTTAGCATCATCGAAAAATATTAGGGATAGAACACTCATCAAAGAAATCATCATAGACAACACACAAAGAAATAAAGTCAAGCAAATTTCAGCAAGTCAAGTGTTTAAGTGTGTGTGTGTAGGTCATAGAGTTAAACTTTGAGTATCACATCTACTAGTGAGAAATATTGCATCATTCGAGACTGCGGATAGGATATCTGATAAGTGTTGAGAAACACTTGACGCTAGGAAAGTGTTGAAAAACACAATTGGGATGGTGTTGAAAAAAACCATTGGAACCAAGAGGCCGAAGAAGCTCGAATGCACAAAGAGACCCAAGATAAGCTTAGAATAACATATGCCCCCTAGACTAAGACAAGAGTCAATTCTAGGCTAGGAGAGACAAAGTGAAAAGTGGAGCGAATCAGCGCCATGCAAGACTGATAGACATAGGTGCAAGGGTCTCAAGTAGTGTCTATTTCCAGGTTTTCACCACTTGATAGATTTTTTAGGACTTTTTGCAATTTTTTTGTATTTTTTCTACCAAGGCGCCTATCTCCAGGTTTTCACCAAGGCACTTTTTCTATTTTTTTGAATTTTTTGCATTTTTTTGAATTTTTTGATTTTTTTTGGTGAGACATCAAAGTGCCTATTGCTAGGTTTTCACTAGGATGATCATTTTTTCAGGACATTATATGCTTTTTAGGATTTTTTCAGCATCATGTATTAAATTTTTTTTTTGGAATTTTTTCAGGATCATTAAGATATGTACAAAGAGCTCAAGAACCTTAGGCATATAACTTCTTCAAATGTAGAACATTGATAGACTCGGTAAGATCTGCTTCCTCTGATGTAGATAACTGATAGGCCCCAGACCCAAGTGTTGTAGTGATAAGATAAGGTCCTAACCAATAGTAGCTAGCCTTAAGCAATTTCCAAGCTAACACAAGGTCGTTAAAGTGTGATCCACATATACCATCATGAATGGTGGCTAGCGCCTTCTATGAATCCTCTATTTCTAGACACCTAAGGAGATTTTTGTCTAGACCCTTCTTATACAAGTCACCAGAGATGAGGACAAAGTGTGAGGCGTTATGGATGAGATTTTCAAGGATAACATGATCTTGGGAATAGGAAAAGATGGTGGCATTGTAGGAAGTGTGGGCAGGATAGCGTAATTCTTCCACCATGGTGGGCAAGGGGCTAATAGTCTAGATGACCATTTTTAGATGATTACAATAGTTATCCTCAAGGGCTACCTCTAAAAGAAACTCAAGCTAACCTTCACTTGGCTGCAAATACTTTCAATAATGCTAAACCTAAAGAGCCTAAGCCTTTATATGCTATAATGCCTACTTTAGCTAGTTCTTCACCATCTCTTCCAAATTCTTCCATACAATTCCAACATGCTTCCTTGTCCTTAGAAGTGGCTCCATGTCAAGAGGACTCTAAAAATGATAAAGAAAATAACATAAAGAAAGATCAAGATCAAGAACCCTCCATGTCATCCAATCCTTTTCATGATGTTTCTTATCTGTTTCATGGTTCTTTTGATCCTGCACACCCTTTCTCATTCATTCCACCATGTCTTAAGTCTTCTCCTAAGCAAGATCAAGCTACTACTTATACCATCGAGATTATTGACAATCAAAATAACCTTACTACACTTGCGCTTTTCAAAGATGATACTTCCATTACCATTATTAAAAATAGTGTTGTTACTTCCAATGTTAAGCCTATTGAAAATCAAGAGAAAAATTATATGGTTATGCTATCCAAAGCTCCTTGTCAAGATCAAAGTCTTTCATCTTCTTGTTCTACCACTCCATGTTCGCTCTCACTTTCTACTCTTCCTAAGTCTTTTCAAGCTATGAACAATCCTATCAAAGAAGTTTCTCGTATTCAAAATGTTCATGATCCTATTGCAAATCATAATGCTCACTCTAAAGATGTTGATGTCCTTGGTTGTCATATAAATGTTGATGATTAAGAATGAGGAGAGAGTCTC
Organism: Chamaecyparis obtusa; assembly: GCA_027943335.1. Taxonomy (NCBI): domain Eukaryota; kingdom Viridiplantae; phylum Streptophyta; class Pinopsida; order Cupressales; family Cupressaceae; genus Chamaecyparis; species Chamaecyparis obtusa. Next base: position 1,403,045 of record BSBK01002848.1, read on the forward strand.
CTTATAAAGGAATTTAGAAATGAATGGACGGTCAAGATTAAGAGGCAAAAAGAAATGAGCAATGGTGGAGATTAAATCTTGGTTGATCCATGTGCTCAAGATTCTCAAGAGGCAAAAAGATGTGTGGAAGAGATTAAGAGGCAAAAGGAGATTCCACTCATCTTGAAAAGTGTGCATTCAATGTGTAGACAAAAAGTCTTTTTATTTTATTATTTATTTATTATTTTTAGCAAAGTGGTTACCATTATTTAATTAAAAGATTTTTTATTTATTTAAAAGAGATTTGTTCTTTTAATTAAATGTGGCTTAGGATAAAGTGATTATATTATTTAATTAAAAGATTTTTTATTTAATTAAAAGGGAGCATGTTCTCTTAATTAAATATGATTTAGGATAAAATGATCAAACCTTAGGAAATATTTAATTAATTACGATTTGATCAAGAAAATTGATTTGAATTGAAAATATTGCAAAACATTGATTCAGGAAATTGATAAATTGGTTCCATCATTTGATAAATTGAAGAATGGGGCCCAAATTCTAGGTGACCACTTTAGGGTGCATACAATAACAACCCTATTAGACGGATTTTCCTAAAGATGAATGAGGTAAGAGATTTTAAAACTCAAAAATGCCTATTTAGAATTGCCAGCAAACATATACTGAAAATCACTATCGACTGCCCCAGAAAGAGGTGGATGAAAAATATCGAACGATGAGCTGCGGGCACACCACTGAAACTGGAAGAAGCCTCATATGGAAGGAATGAAACCAACCAACCCTTGACTGGAGATTAGAAACTGGCAAAAAGATATGAATCTCCAAAAATGGCAACTTTGTAGAGTTTTCCTATCCCCACTTTTTAACATTATTGAACACCTTTTTATTGACCTCGCAAACCGATCAAATAAACCCTCACGGTTTGAAACCCTAGATGAAGATTGTCCCTTATATGTATAAAATAGAAATTTGAATAATTTCACTAGATGGTCAACTGATTATCAATAATTAATCCTTAATGTCGGCCACCTAGAACATTCTGAACCAAAAACAATCAGATTCGTAGAAATTGCACTTGGAATTGATCGAGCAAAGTGATCAATCAGATTCGTCATGATCCAAAACTTATTAGGGAGCATCAATTCCATGTCTATATTATGAAACATCATTTAATTATTTTTTATCTTGAACCAGGTGGAAATGGCAAGGCCCCAAAGTAGGCCACTCAGAAAACTGAACTGTGCACTGCTGGAGAAACCTAGCAATCTACAAACAGAATGGCTCCGACAAACATGTCAAATGGGCACATTGGGGGCTAAAAATTGGTGTAGTACTTCTTTCTCATGCCTAAAACATGACGCAAAAAATCTCATGTCATGACTATGAACCAAATGTCAGATGCAACCCTCCGAAGTAGGACATTTAGTTAAAACTGAACAAGATGCAAAGTGCAGATTTGCAGAAAGCCCCTACAATGGTTATCTCTGAAACTTATCAAATTTGAATTCTAGAAGTTGTGACCAACTTTATATGCCAAATGAAATGTGAGGAACACATGTACCAAGCACTATGCCATGAAATTCAATAGGTCCATCTTTATGTGCACTTGAAACTGGGTCCTTTTAAACTGTTCTTTTGAAGCATTGAACATTGCCTTAGGAAAACTCTCTGATTATGGGCTGAAAACAATCTAGATTTTTTAGAGTACCAAAAACCTCAAAGGAAACTTCATAGTTGAATGATATAAAATAGTGTAGTATTCAAGATGTAAGATATGATGTGAGGGAATGTCAGATCTACTTCTTAATCCAAATTCCCAAAGGAAAGATCCAAATTGATCAACCACAAGGAGGTGATTAATGCATAAATAAATCAATCTGTGGAGAATATGAAGAAAGGAGAAAACCTTATATTCCATTATGGAAAGTATGTATTTAAATCTTGATTGAATTCAAGACAAATACTAATCTCAAAATATGACAGATATGGAAAATGCTATTTTGTGGTGTTTGTGTTCAGTTTTGGGAATTTTTACAACCGAATCTGGCCTAGAAATGCAAAAATAGAGAAAACCCAAAAATCTTTTTCTTTCCTGATCAAGGTTGACCTTGACCCAAGATAGGGGTAAGATCTTACCCCTAAAAAGTCGACCTTGACCTGCACTACTCCGATGAAAATTCTATTCACGGATTCTGAAAGTTCACTGAAAAGGGTATTCAGATCTGAATTGTGATTTTCTGTCCCACACCTGTACCTACAAGAAAAATGGTTTTGTTTTTTGGATGAGGGGTTTGCCTTGGTCAAATCTTGGTTTTGGAATTGACCTTGAAATATAATTGAATTTTTAGTAATAAACAAACTAAATGGAACAATTCACCTTGCTTATATTGAAGTCCTTGTGGAGGATTTGAATCCTCAAATCTACAAAAATGGAGGCTCCAAATGAATGTAGAATTGTATGTAGGATGTCTCAAATCAATTGCACTAGATCTTCAACACCAATCTTGAATGGATCTTAGAAGAGGAAGAATCTTGAATGGAAATGGATGGAGAAATCTTCAACAAGAGGGCTCCAACAAGATTGAATCCTTCAATGGATATCAATGGATCTCCTTGATGAATTGGATCTTGAATGCTTGAATGCTTGAGGATGAATGAATACTTGAACACTTTCCTTATCCTTCTTTCTTTCTTGATGATTGCTTGATTTGGATGTGAAAAATTGATTGAAATGAGAGAGGAAGGCTTCCTTTTATACTAGTCTAGGGCACAAACTTTTAGAGAGGCCGACATAGTAGAATTAAATTTCCATTAAGCCTTAACCACTTGGAATGGACCTAGATTAAATATAATTTAAGAGTTTACCATTCCAAAATCCGAAACAGCTGACCTGGAAGCGGGAAATAAAACTTTCCGAAGCTCGACATCCAGAAACTTCCTAGATTTGAAATTTTGACCCAGGGTCAGGGTCGAGGTTGAAATTGACCTAGGTCAAGGTTGAGGTTGACCTTGACCTAGGTCAAGGTTGAGGTTGACCTTGACCAAGAAGGTTGACCTTGACCCTGAGGTCAAGAATCTCAGATCCTTAGGATAAGGTGCCAGAAAAAGGTTGGAAAAAGGTGAGGAGAAAAGTAGAATAGGGGAAAAAATCTAGACCCTATCAAAGACCCACTCAAGGTGCTTGACATGACCCCAAAACACTTACTCGGAGGGCTAAAATAATCCTAAATGGAAGTGATTTCATTTTTTGACGATACATTTAGCCCCCACTTTAGCAAGAGTATGGAATCGATGCAAACTCTTAGTAAAGGAGATCACAATGAAAAAGATAATCTTATTGAAGTCAAAGGGAAAAAGGAATCCTCAAGTGCCCAGGGACTCAAGTCTTCATCAAATCCAATATTACAATAAGAGAGACATATCTAGAAAAGATAAAGAAGAGGGTGTGATTACCTCGCTGATACAGGAGCATCTCAGGTCCTTGGCAATCCTATGTCACCTAAAACATTTTGGAGTTTGTCTGTGTTGCTCGATTCCTTCTTTGACCAAGTTGGTCGGTAGTTGGTCAATTTCATTTGGGATACTGAGTGTAGTCAGTTATGTCCTAGGTGGTCGGTTGTTTCATTGGTGCTTGGTGTTGCTTGTCTGCTGGTCAGTTTTCTTTGCTCACCAACAGGTTTAGTTTTAGTTTCTGTTGTGGCTGACTTGTGCATTTATGTTGGATCATGGATTTAATGTTGATATCAATCATTGGGAAGTGTGTGGTCCTATATTTGACTGTTCCTTCTATTGATTGTGGATCTAAAGTCTGACTCAGTTTGGTAGACTCTTGTATAAATGTAGTTGTTTGGTTGTAGTTTAGAGGCAGTTTTGGGAGAAGATAGAAGATAGGAAGAATAGAGATTATTGATAGATCCTCGCATGTTTGAAGACTTCTATAATTCATTGTAATATCTAGCCCTAACCGGGAAGGCCTTACAACCCAGCATGTTTGAGTCTATTTGATGAAAATTAATGAAAGCTTCTGCATTCTCTCTCTCATTGTTGTTGTTTATTTTCTTCCACATGTGTTGAGTAGGCTTGGATCATTAGGGTGTGCCATTGTTTGGCCCCTCTTGGCCCCTGCCTTATGTTAGGTGGTATCAGAGTGAGGTGAGATCTTGATCTAGGTCTGTAGATCTAGGTTTGTAGGTTCCCCTTAAAGCCCTAGTTGAATTGTTGCAGGGTAGCAGATTGTGATCTGACCTGCAATTGTAGAGGGTTGTCAAGATGGTTCATGGGAGATGAGATGTAGATCTAGGATTGGTAGATATACTAAGGAAGACTTCTTCTAGGTTAGAAGCTACTGAAACAACCCAAAGAAGAGGCATACATCTTGAAGATGTTAGTGATGATGAAATTGAGGAAGAACAGGTGAATGTAGAACCTGTACCTGTTATGGATCAAGGTGAAGAAATATTTTTGAAGGATTTGAAAAGTCTGAAGTCAACACCACATTTCAATCCTCCTGAGTATGGTGGAAAGCTATATTCTGATGAATTGGTGGACTAGATCACCGAGATGGAAAAATATTTTGAGTATGAAAACATTCCTGAAGACAAGAAGGTGAAGATTACAAGCACAAAGTTGAAAAGTCATGCATCCTTATGGTGGGAACATCTGCAGTTGGATAGGAAGAGGAAAGGAAAAGAAAAAATCAAGTTATGGAATAAAATGGTGTATAAGTTGAAAGAAAAGTTCTTACCTTATGATTATCAGATTAACCTAGTTTAGTGAATGCAAAGTTTAAGGTAGAAATATAGCTCGGTAAAGGAATATACTGAGGAATTCTATAGATTAGATATTAGATCTAGACATGATGAAGATGATGTGGAAGGAATTGGTAGATACTTGAATGGTTTGAGAGTTTCCATCCAAGATGAAATTAGTATGGTGAAGTTGGAGAGCATTGAAGAGGCTTATCAATTTGCATTGAAGGCTGAGGAGAAATTGAACAAAAGACATGAGAAAAAACAAAGAGGTCGAGGTGGTAGATTCCCTGGAGGAAGAGGTAGATCTAATGGTGAAAATGGTAGATCTGAACTAGAAAAGACAAATCTAGACAAAGGCAAGATCGAGTGGAAAGGCGAAAGTTCATCTAGAGGTAGAGGTAGTAACTACCACTGTGGTTATAGCAGAGGAAGTTTCCAAGGAACTTGTTACAATTTTGGAGAAGAAGGACATAGATCTTTTGAATGTACACATGCTAGTAAGAAGGCTGGTAGTAGTAGAAATGCCTTAGTGCAAGAAGAATCACTGAATGAACCTAAGAAATAAAATAACTTGATGGTAAGGAGAGCACTATGGAATGAAAGAAAAAAGGAAGATCTGGTAAGGAAAATTTTGTTCAAGACCAGATGTAGATTTTATGATAAATTTTGGAAGGTAATCATTGATGGTGGTAGCTCAGAAAATCTGGCATTCGAAGAGATGGTCACAAAGTTGTAGTTGGAAAGGTTGGTACATTCGAAGCCCTATCAGATTTCATGGATCAAAGATGAGCATACACTCCTAGTAAGTGAACAATGTTATGTGAATTTGAAGATTGGAAAGTACTATAATACGGTGTTATGTGATATCATGCCTATGGATTGTTGTCATATTTTGTTGGGTAGACCTTGGCAATATGATAGACATGCAATATATGATGGGAGATTGCATAAGTATACTATGGTGGCTGATGGAAGAAAAAAAATCTTGTTACCATTGATGGAAGAACCTGTTAGTAATTTTTGCACATCTGTGAAAGTTTGTTTGATGGAGGGAAGAAATTTTGTTAACTCTTTGAAGAAGAATGATGTATGTTTTTCTATGATTCCTAACAAATTGAGTAAGAAAACAAAGAATAATGTCCCTGAGGAGATTGATAAGTTACTCAAAGAGTATAGTGATATCATTTATGATAATGTACTTGATGGTTTGCCACCAAAAAGAAGCATTGATCATTGTATGGATTTAATCCCTGGAGCTAGTTTACTAAATAAGGTACCTCATCGGTTGACACCTACCAAGAATCAAGAATTGAACCAATAGATTCAAGAGTTGCTAGAGAAAGGTTTGATCAGAGAAAGTTTGAGTCCTTGTGTAGTACCTGCTATTTGGCACTGAAGAAGAATGGAGAATGGAGAATGTGTACTGATTCCAGAGCAATCAATAAGATAACAATGAAGTATAGGTTTCCTATACCGAGAATGGATGACATAATGGACAGTTTGACTGGAGGAAAGTATTTTACCAAAATTGATTTGAAAAGTGGGTATCATTAGATAAGAATCAGAGGAGGTGATGAATGGAAGACTTCTTTCAAGACAAAAGAATGTTTGTATGAGTGGTTGGTTATGCCTTTTGGTTTAACTAATGCATCGAGTACTTTTATGAGGCTAATGAATGAAGTTTTGAAGAAATTCTTGGGTAAGTTTGTGATTGTATATCTTGATGAGATTTTGATATTTAGTAACACCAGAGAAGAACATTTGTTGCATGTTAGACAAGTTTTGTAGAGACTGAAAGAAGAAAAGTTGCTGATAAATTTGAAAAAGTGTTCATTCATGAAAGAGGAGATTGTGTATTTGAGATTTTTTATTTCAGCTGATGGTTTGAAGATGGATCTTGAAAAGGTTGAAGCTATTTTGAATTGGCCTAAACCTATGAATGCTAGTGAGGTAAGATCATTTCATGGTTTGGCAAGTTTTTATCAAAAGTTCATAAGGAATTTCAGTTCAATTTGTAATACTATGACTGAGACTATGAGAGGAGACAAAAGAGGATTCAAGTGGACACATGGAGCTGATAAAAGTTTTGAGACTCTGAAGCAGAAGGTTGTTGAATTACCTATTTTGGTATTACCTGATTTCAGTAAGGTATTTCAAGTGGAATGTGATTCAAGTGGAAGTGCAATTGGAGTTGTGTTGAGTCAAGAAGGTAAACCTGTTGCTTTCTTTAGTGAAAAGTTGAATGATGCTAGAAGGAAATATTCTATGTATGATCACAAATTCTATGCTATTGTTCAAGCACTGAAGAAATGGAGACATTATTTGATACCGAGTGAATTTTTGTTGTATACCAATCATAAGGCTTTACAATACTTGGGTAGTCAGAATAAGTTGTATCAAAGACATATGAAATGGGTTGAGTATTTGTAGAGTTACACATTTTTGATAAAGCATAAGAGTGGAGTCACTAACCGAGTTGCTGATGCATTCAGTAGAAGAAGATCTTTGATGGCCGAGATGAAATTTGAAGTTCTCGATTTTGATGAGATGAGAGATTCTTATGAGTTTGACCCTAATTTTTTTGAGCCATGGAGAAAGTGTAGATCACCTATTCAAGATCAACAAGATACTAAATGGGATGAATATTTTATTCAGGAAGGTATTTTTTTTAAAGGTATCCAGTTGTGTATACCAAGAGGAGTAATGAGAACTAATTTGATAAAGGAGAAACATAGTAGTGGTTTAGCTAGACATTTTGGTATTGATAAAACATGGAATTTTGTTAAGGAGAAATACTATTGGCCACACTTGTATAGAGATGTTCAGAAATTTGTGAAAAGTTGTGGAATTTGTCAGGTTGCAAAAGGAGTAAGTTAGAATACTAGATTGTATGTACCGATTGCTGTTCCTAAGAAACCTTGGATTGACATCAGTATGGACTTTTTTCTTGGCTTACTGAAGATAGTAAGAGGTAATGATTCTATATTTGTTGTTGTGGATAGATTTTCTAAGATGGCACATTTTATACCATGTAGAAAGAAATCAGATGTAGTACATGTAGCATATCTTTTCTTTAAGGAAATTGTCAGATTGCATGGATTACTGAGGAGTATTATCTCTGACTGAGATAGTAAATTTGTTGGATACTTTTGGAAGACCCTTTGGAAGAAATTTGGCACTGAGTTGAAATATAGTTCTACATTTCACCCATAAACCGATGGACAGATTGAAGTTGTGAACAAAAGTTTTGGAAACCTTCTGAGATGTTTAGTTGGAGACACATCAAGTAATTGGGATTTTGTATTGGCACAAGAAGAGTTTACATATAATAATTCAGTGAATAGGAGTATTGGAAAGACAACATTTGAGATTGTGAATGGCACACAACTGAGAGGTATATCTAATTTGAGAGACATTGCTGATGAAAGTAAGAGAAGTGTTGAAGGAGTGAAATTTGCTGAGTACATGAAGACATTGCATGAAGATGTGAAGCTAAAGCTAGAAGGAAGTAATAAAAAATACAAAGATAGAGTTGATAGATCAAGAAGACATAAAAATTTTGATGTTGGTGATGAAGTGATGGTTCATTTAAAGAAAGGCTGACTTCCTGTTGGAACATATGGGAAGATGAAGATGAAAATTTTTGGACCTTGCAAGATTTTGAAGAAATTTGATAGTGGAAATGCATATGAGATTGAGTTACTTGATGACATGGACATATCACCTATTTTCAAAATTGTTGATTTATATGAATATCATGAACCCGATGAAGAAGTGATAGTACCGACATAATATCCTAAGAAGCAGAATGAAGAAATTGAACATATTTTGAAGGAAAGAATTGGCAAGAGTACAAGAGGAAAACAATATATGGAATATCTGGTAAAATGGAAGAATAGACTGATGGAAGACAATTCATGGATTTCAAAGTTTGAGTTGGATGCATCTCATATCATACCTACCAAATGATTCAGAGAATCATTTCAAAATAATCCCAGGTGCTTGATGTAGAAGCATCTTGGGTCCTTGGCAATCTTGTGTCACCAAAAACATTTAGGAGTTTGTTTGTGTTGCCTGGTTCCTTCTTTGACTGAGTTGGTCAGTAGTTGGTTGGTTTCCTTTGGGTTACCAAGTGTAGTTAGTTATCTCATGGGTGGTTGGTTGATTCACTGGCACTCGGCATTGCTTATCTATTGCTCGGTTTTCTTTGCTCACCGATGTGTTTAGTTTTAGTTTCTATTGTGGATGACTTGTGCATTTATGTTGGATCATGGATTTAATGTTGATATCAATCATTGGGAAGCATGTGGTCCTAGATATGACCATTCCTTTTGTTGATTGTGGATTTGAAGGCTGACTCAGTTCGGTAGACTCTTGTATAAATGTAGTTGTTTGGTTGTAGTTTAGAGGTAGTTTTGGGAGAAGATAGAAGATAGGAAGAATAGAGATTATTGATAGATCCTCGCATGTTTGAAGACTTCTATAATTAATTGTAATATCTGACCCTAACTAGGAAGGCCTTATATCCCTACATGTTTGAGTCTATTTGATGAAAATTAATGAAAGCTTCTGCATTCTCCCTCTCACTGTTATTGTTTATTTGCTTTTGCATGTGCTAAGTAGGCTTGGATCATTAGGGTGTGCCATTGTTTGGCCCCTCTTGGGCCCTACCTTGCATCACTCATCCAATGAGAATTTATGTCCCATTGTGAACCACACAAGGAAACAATGCAACTGGAAAGATGGAATTGAAACTCAAGGGATCAAGAGATCCTATAACATAAAAATCCATGCTTTAAGGAATAGTCACTAATTGATAAAGGGAGAAAAAGTTCCTTGAACATATATATATTGAAAGTGCATGTGTGTAACAGGTGAGAAGAGTGTATGACCCCATGTTAAAGTCATTGCTAACACTTTGATAGGAGTAATGGCTTGAACGGAAACATAAACAACTCCACTAATTATGTTTCCACTACGAGATGCTCCCAAGCAAAGATGAATCAAGGGAAATACCACATAAACATACAAAGAACACAGAAGGGATCTACCTACCATGGGGTCAGTATGATCATAAGATTATATATATATATATATATATATATATATATATATATATATATATATATATATATATATATATATATATATATATATATATATATATATATATATATATATATATATATATATGATATTATTGAAAATTAATTGACATCATTTCCCAAAGAAAGTAGAACTACAATCACAATGGAGGAAAGAACACATAAGAGTCTTTTCGGACCACAACATGGAGAACAAAAAGATTCAATGCTACCAAGTCACAAATCCAAGTAGACTACACAAGGAAACATTTACGAACAATAGAATAGGTACAACATAACATGAAACAACATATAGAAGAATAGAGATACATATAAAGGAGATGTACAATAGATTTGATTCCTTTATCACCTTGCACCAACAAAGTAACAAGGGTCGTATAAAAGAATCTAACAAACATTTAGCAAACACATTATGGGAGAAGCATAGTACGATAGAAAAACACATGAAAATATACCATGAAGGACAAGTTGATCAAGCGCACCACCTACTCTCCCCATCTTGTTCTATATCATTTCAAGAAGGTGGGAAAATTGCAAGAGGGAATATATCCAACATAGTAGGAATGATAGCTAGTTCCAAATAAGGATCCTCTTCGGAATCATAATGTTTGATACTAGGTGTAATTATCAATTGAGATGAAAGAATATTTGGTAAATCAATGTCAATTTCAATAGTTTAAAATTCATCATTAACATCATCAAGAGTATCTTCTTCATCCAGATTAATCAAAATAGGATCTAAGATATGAATAGAATCATCATAAACATGCATCTTATCATCATTATTAATATGAACTTCTAACACATCATGCATAGATTGATCAAAAGAAGGTAAATAAATTTGAATAATAGAGGCACGAGCCTTAGCTTGAGCCTGACGCTTCTTATGACATTCATTAGCAGATTGGTTACATTTTGTCTTATTTGAAATTTGCTGGGAACTAGGAGGGACAGCTGTTGGTTCCTTCATAGGTTCTATAGGTGGATTAGTAGAGTTTTTAGTAGGCTGAAAAGCAACACTAGGAGGTCTATTAATAGAACTAGAAGCCATGGATAAAGGAGGTATGGAAGGTGTAGGAAAAAGACCATGGTTAAGATCCATTTGAGGCATACTTAACTCAAGAATCTTGCGATGCTTATAGGCTTGATATGAGTGAAAGAGGTTATCAGGTTGAGAAGGACATGAATTAGGTAATGAAGGCCAAAATAATTCAAGTGTAGCACAATCCTTGGGCCTATAAGGTTGATATAAACTATTATTAATCATCTTCACTACTTCATCATGAATGAATTTAAGACACTTATGGATAGGAGAAGAAACAACATGCATGACATTCAACCAAGGAAAACCAAGCTTAACTTGAAAGTGATCAGAAGTGGGAACAACAAAAAAGGTAGTGTTCACAATTTTACCACCAAGTTCAACTAGAAAGTTAATATAAACAAATGATGGATAAAGAAAAGCATTACAAGTTTGAATCCACACATCAGATGTATCATAAGAATCACATTGCAAGTTCTTCATAAAAATATTTTCTTCAGTATTAACATTGACTAAGGATGTAGGATCAACAAGACAACCACACATAGGTATCTGAGAAATCCTAGCATAAATGTAAAGGGGACCATCAAGAGCTTTAATAGTCTCAGAATCATCAAAGGTAATCAAAAGGTCCCTAGGTCTTTTATTCTTACATTGTTTTCAAGGTTTTGGTTGAGGTTTCAGTTTAGGTTGAGGTGGATATTGAGGTTGAGATTGAGATTGAGGCTGGGGTGGAGATACAGATTGAGACAAAACAACATGCTCTACATGGTTAACAATGTGATTAAGATCATCCATCTTTGAATCATAAACAATATCCATAGAAGATGGCTGAGCAATGGTATTAGTATCATGTGTAGGAAAAGGATTCATATAGATTTGAAGGTTTTGATTAGGAGAGATAGATTTGATCCCACTACCATCAAAATTATCAATAGATAAGGCATTAAAATCAATTAAGTTTTGAACCTTATGCTTTAAAGAATAACACTTCTCAGTATCATGGCCACTTTGATGATGGTATTGACAAAAGGATTTAGGATCAAAGGATTTGGATGCCACCATAGCAAGTAAAAGAGGTCGAATAGGAGGTAAAGTAATCATATTAGCAGTTAATAACCTATTCATAATAAAATCTAAAGATTCAGAGAGAGGAGTAAACATATGATTCAAATGAAAAGAGTGGATGCAGAAGTAGCATTGTGTGATGCAACAACAACTTGATCAGCAACTGCATTCACTTGTTTATTTATCTTGACATAGTTGTTAAATTTTTAAAATTTGTTTGGATTAGGAGCAGCATCACTCTTATCAACTAGAACAAGAGCCATTGGAGTGTTACTCTCAAGTTGACTCACTTGTAATTGATAATGATGAAGCACTACAAAAAGTTGTTGAAAAGAGGTAAATTTAGTAAGTAGAATCTTATCTCTAATATCCCTTTGCAGATCTGAAATAAACATACGTTGAATATCCATATCAGGAACATGATAAGAAATCTAAGCATGAAAATGTTTAAATCTAGCAATGAGTTCAGTCAAATTTTCCTTAGTGTTTTGTTTACAATGCATCAAATCAGTTAAGGACACTTGTAGATCAATGTTACTTTGAAATTGTTGAATAAAATCATTGGAAAGTTTTGGAAAGGAATCAATAGAATAAGGAGGCAAGGAACAATACCATTGTAAGGCCTTATCATGAAAATTTCTAGAAAACAACTTGGATAAAATCCTATGGTCATGAGCATAGTCACTAAAAAGGATTTGAAATGTTTTAACAAAAGTAACAGGGTCTCCCTTACCAGAAGGATTTTAATTCTCAAGATGAGGTATATCGGCTTGCTAAGGAACATGAGTGCAAATGATGTCTAGGGATAAAGGACTACCCATGTCACATGTAGGAATGGTAAACTTGGATTGAGTCAAGGATGTAAGTTGTTGTTGTAAAGAGGACATAGTTTGAGCTAAACTAATGATTGTCAAATCATTAGAGGAAATAGGAGGCATAGCAACATTAGAAACACTAGGTAAAGTGTAAGAAGTAGAAGGAATGGAAGACACCACTAGAGGAACACTTGGAACCACATTTAGAAGAGGCTTAGAATAAGTAAAAGGAAAATTATGGTAAGAAGGTTGTGATGCAGGAAGAGAGGGAACCATCATAGTCACCAAAGGAGGAGTATACATAGGGATACTAGGTAAAGTAATGGAAGAAGGTTCCAAACTAGTGAAAAGAGGAGTGAATCCTAAATCTTGAGCTTCTTGAGCTAAAGGTTTTACATTTGAATGCACAAGATGAGTAATACCATGAAGGAGATTAAAACCTTGATCACTATCATGAATAACTTTCTTAAGAGTGTCTATAGCTTGAATAGAATCTTGATTATGGTTTTCTTGAATAAGCCGATTACCCATTTTATCAAGTTTGGTTGAAAGTTTTTGGACTTGTTCAGGAGGAACTCTTAAAGCATAATCCTCATCATGAGATGAGTGAGAATATTTTTTCTCCATAGTAGGATTGGAATCATGAATAATCAAATTGTCATCCGAAATCCTAAGGAAAGGAGAGGAAGACTTAGGATCAAAGGCACCCATAAGTCTACGACTTCATCTAACCAAAATATTATAAGTAGGACTAGAGGTAGTAGAGCTCATATACCAATGCAATACAAAATTAAATCAACTAAAAAAACACAAAGTATAAACCCATAAATGTTTTTGTATTTTTACTTTGTATGAAATGTAAATGCAAGATCTAACACCATAACAAAAAGAGTTGTCTATCACGGGTTCACCAAAATGAATGATATAAAATAGTGTAGTGTTCAAGATGTAAGATATGATGTGGGGGAATGTAAGATCTACTTCTTAATCCAAATTCCCAATGGAAATATCCAAATTAATCAACTACAAGGAGGTGATTAATGCATAAACAAATCAATCTGTGGAGAATATGAAGAAAGGAGAAAACCTTATATTCTATTATGGAAAGTACATATTGAAATCTTGATTGAATTGAAGACAAATACTAACCTCAAAATATGACAGATCTAGAAAATGCTATTTTCTGGTGTTTGTGTTCAGTTTCAGGAATTTTTGCAACTGGATCTAGCCTGGAAATGCAGAAATAGAGAAAACCTAGAAATCTTTTGCTTTTCTAAGCAAGGTCAACCTTGACCCAAGATAGGGGTAAGATCTTACCCCAGGGCACAATCTTACCCCTAAAAAGTTGACCTTGACCTACACTGCTCCGATGAAAATTCTATTTGTGAATCTTGAAAGTTTGTCAAAAAGGGTATTCAAATCTAACTGTGATTCATTGTCCCGCACTTGTACCTACAAGAAAAATGGTTTTGTTTTTTGGATGAGGGGTTTGCCTTGGTCAAACCCTAGTTTTGGAATTAACCTTGAAATATAATTGAAATTGTAGCAATAAACAAAGTAAATGGAATAATTCACCTTGCTTATATTGAAGTCCTTGTAGAGGATTCAAATCCTCGAATCCACAAGATTGGAGGATCCAAATGAATGTAGAATTGTATGTAGGATATCTCAAATCAATTGCACTAGATCTTCAACACCAATCTTGAATGGATCTTGGAAGAGGAAGAAGCTTGAATGGAAATGGATGGAGAAATCTTCAACAAGAGGGGTCCAAAGAGATTGAATCCTTCAATGGCTATCAATGGATCTCCTTGATGAATTGGATCTTGAATGCTTGAATGCTTGAGGATGAATGAATTATTGAACACTTTCCTTCTCCTTCTTTCTTTCTTGATGATTTCTTGACCATGGATGTGAAAGATTGATTGAAATGAGAGAGGAAGGCTTCCTTTTATACTAGTCTAGGGCACAAACTTTTAGAGAGGCTGACATAGGAGAATTAAATTCCTATTAAGCCTTAAACCCTAGAAATGGACCTAGATTAAATATAATTTAAGAGTTTACCATTCTGAAATCTGAAACAATCGACTTGGAAGTGGGAAATAAAATTTTTTGAAGCCCGACATGTGGAAACTTTTGGTATTTGAAATTTGGACCTAGGGTCAGGGTTGAGGTCGACTATGACCCAGAAGGTCGACCTTGACCCCGAGGTCAAGAATCTTAGATCCTCAGGATAAGGTGCTAGAAAAAGGTTGGAAAAAGTTGAGGAGAAAAGTAGAATAGGGGGAAAAATCTAGATCCAGTCAAAGACCCACTCAAGGAACTTGACATGACCCAGGACCACTTACTCGGAGGGCTAAACCGATCCTAAATGGAAGTGCTTCCATTTTTTGATGATACAATGGTTAAGAAAACTTGAGCTAGGGTATTATTGGGATGAGTGATCTCCTAGTAAGTCCTAAATATTTACATCTATGAGAATCACCTAGATGCAATGAGTGCTAAGTGTTCCATTCATTCTCATTAGAGATGGGTTCTTCTGAACCACTACTCATGAAACATGGGTTAATGAGTTTGACTCAAAATCTACATACTTGGATCTTGATAAGAGTATCATTATTTGACTTGTAGAAGATATATCCTAGTTATTGATTGATGATATTAAGGGGATTATAATAAATGGTTCATAAGTCACAACACTTGTTGGAGGTTTTGAAAAGGGGTTGCAAGAAAAGTGGGCTTAATCTCATTGGAAACTCTATGATTAAGAATGTTTGAGTTGGAATAGCTTAGGATGTGTGACCTCTTCAGAAGTCATGGTGATTTAGCTCTATGAGAATCATGTAGATGTAATGAGTGATAAGTTTTCCATTCATTATCATGAGATATGGATTCTTGTGAACCACTACTCCTGAAACATGGGTCAATGAGTTTGATTCAAAAACTACATAGTTGAATGTGAATAGAAATATCACAATTTGAATTATTGTGGAAAATATCTCCTCTCATCAATTAATGAAATTAATGGGATTTATAATGAATGGTTAATAATACATGATACTTTCTGAAGGCTTTAAAAATAGGGTTGGAAGCAATGTGGGATTAACCTTAGAGGAAACTCTGTGGTTAAGCATGTTACTACAACTAATGGTGATGATGATGAATACCGATTATGATCAGGGGATTACAAGTTTGTAGAATGATTAGATAAGTTATTATCTTGTCATTGATGTCAAGCAATTGATATCTAATTTATATTATGTTGCCATATCATTCAGAGTATGATATAAGTTGAATGAGTTATGAAGAAGTGAGATGTTGTGACATTGAAGAACTTAATTGAGAAACTGATATAGATCAAACAATGTTCAGATTATGTTGATATAATTGTTTTCTACTGAACATATGATTATAGCAAGTTGGTAAAGAAGATCAGTCTGGTCAGTAAGAAAAATAGTTTCGCTACAGAGAAGAAAAAGTCATTTGGTAAAAGTAAAGTAAGTCTCAGTAAAGAAAAAGGTACTCAAGACACTGAGTAGAAGGTTTCAGTCACCGAGTGAAGATAATTGAAATTTAGTTAATCATCAAGAAAGGAACAAAAATTAAATACAAGGATCAAAATGACATTTAGTATTGAGCTATGATGAGCTGGAAGATTCTGATGATGAGGAAGATTTAGCTGGAGATATCTACGATTAGGAAAATTCAAGGTGATGATCTATGGTATAGATCTAAGTGATAAAAAGAGAAGGAACAAGTTTTAAGAAAGTGCAATTTTTGAGGTGATGATAAAACATTTAACTAAGATCCAAATTCAATAAATAAGTTTGTGAAGTGAATTGGACAACTGAGATTAACCAAAAGAAAATGTAATAAAGGATATTAAGAGCCAAAACAAAGTCTAAATAGAGGATGAATTTGTATGAACAAATGGCTGGAAATTTGAAGGGTTGATGAGTCATCGACTGATGCAGTGAAGAAGGAAAAGGTTGATTTTTGAGTCAAAAAGTAGAATTTGATGAAGTGTTGAAGACAGTGGAAAATGAAGGATTGGAGTGAAGACGAAGAGAGCACAAGGGATTTGATTATGAAAAGATAGTTGTGGATTTACATGTCAATTTATTTACTATTGCTTATTAACATTTGTAATAGAAAAATATCTTAACCGAGTGGACCTAACAATCTTATTGTAAAATACTTGAAAAAGGTAACATTCTAAAGAGTGTTTGAAGACCTTTAACCAGGCCACTCCTAACAGGGTGAAGATCCTAATAGATTTGAGGCAAATCCCTTAACCGGGTCACATTTAACAATGTGTATTGTAATCTTTAATCAAATTGGATTTTAACTGAGCTCACTTCAGAAGAGTGAATTATTTAGTGGGTGACAATTCCCACAGTGGTTTTTCCCAAATTGTGTTTCCATGTTAAATATTAGTATTATATGTGTTGAATGATTATTGTGAATTTTATTTATGATTGATAAATGTTAATTTACCATTGTCAGTAAATGTTGAAGTGTGTGTGACTGACACAGTATAGGTAAGGAGGGTCCAATTAAGGACAGTCCAAACATGCAGCCAAACACCACAATGTAGAATAACATAACAAGAAAATATTTTCAATTGAATTTTCATTAACATGCCTAACTGTAAGGCCTTCTGGGTTAGGGAAAAATACAATATCAAAGTATTCTAGAATCTTCCAGCTAGTCTAGATCTAAAACAATCAGTAACTAATGGAAACACTAAGGTAGATCTGAAGTTGAGCTCACAAGACACCAAGCAATCTCCTTGTCTCCAAGCATGCAAACCACTAGCTCTACTATTATAACTTATCAGACAACAATCTGATCTTCAAAATATCATAGGATCTAGATCTATTATTTCTAACTACTCTAATCTACTTCCTAAAAAACTACCCAAAAACTCCTTAAATATATTTCCTCAACCTCAAGTTGGTTGGAAGAAATAGTTAACTCCTAAGACAAGTCAGCTTCTATTACAAACAAATATTAAATGCAACAATAGTCAGCTCATAAATAGACTTACAAACATTTAATTCTCCATGTCAACCTCTAGATCTACATAGGATAATACAAAAAAAACTACCAACAATAAATGAACTAAGTCGGCCAACCAAATCTCCAAGAACTCCAATCGGTAAACTAGAACTATTGAGCACCAGAGAAACAATCGAGCACCAATGAAACAATTGAGCACACCAAGCATCACCAAGAAACACATGCATCACTGAGAAAGAATGTCAACCGAGAACTATAGGTATCTTCAGGTACAAGTTCCACTAAGCACAAGAGGTTTCACCGAGTTCCTTCAGTGACCGAGCTTCCTTCAATAACTAAGACCATCAGTTTAAAGTTGAAACTGAGTAACATAGAACCAAAACAACACACCACCGTGCAAATTCACCGAGTACCCTAGAATGCCCCTGTATCAGACACCCCAGGTTCAAAAATATGTTCTCATAGGATGGAAGAACATCTTCTGGGATTCAACACATAAACCCCAAACTAGTTCTTCACATACAAGCCCTTCAACTCTTCACCTTGTACATTCTTCCACTTCTATTTCCTCTATCTCTTCAAATATTTTCTTGACAACACACAAATTTGTTCTGCATACTAATCCATCCTTTGAGAATTTCTCAACTCATCTTGGCTACCAAAGATTAGGTTTCTCCTACTGAGTGTCATATCCAACAAAGGCATCAGGGAAAGATTCCTATTTATCTTCTCAATAGTAAACACATTCTTGACACAATCATACATATCTCTACAATCATATTGCCAAGGTCTATTGAGAAATATATGACAACTATTCATCTCCACATTATCACACAACACTAGATCCTTATACTGGCCTATCTGAAAATTAACAAGGCACTGCTCCCTCACTTCTAGAGCATGAACATCTTTCAACTAGCCAATCCTATAAAGATAAGGATGTCTCATTCTCTTCAAACCAAGTTTTTGAACCATGTCCTTAGCAAAAAGGTTATTAGTACTACTACTATCAATAATTACATCACAAAGTTTACCTCCCGACTTGCACCGAGTTCTGAAAAAACTACTCCTCTGACAAGGTTCCTCCTTTGCATCGAGCAATGTTCTCTGAACCAGCAAGTTCTCAGATTCAGGTTCATTCTGAATGTTCTCATTTACCATAGCGGTCCTTTGGTAACCAAACTTCTTTTGCATACACTCAAAATATCGGTGTCCTTCTACACCACAATTATAACAAGTAACCTTAAAGATAACTCTACCTGTATTCTTTTTCAATTCCATAGGTTTGAGTTCATCTTCAACAATTGGTTTATCCTTCACCGAGTGATCAATCTTTTCCTTCCCTTAGGGATTACTATGTTGTCTCTTTTTCAAGTTATCTTCTGCCTTCAAAGCATACTAATAAGCATCATCAACTGAGTCAATCTTCAACATACCAAGCTCATCCTGAATATTGAATCTCAAACCATTCACATACCGAGCTACCTTTTCTTTACCAAGCTCTCTGTGTCTAGACTGAATAATCAACTTATAGAACTCCTTAGTATAGTCCTCCATAGTCAAATATTTTTGCTTCAGATTCTGCAACTTCTTAAACAAGTCAAGCTCATAGTTGGAAGGTATGAACTTAGCTTTCAATTTAGTCACCATCAACCTCCATCGATTGATCTTCATTTCACCTTCATCTTCTCTATCTCTTTGTAATTCTTTCCACCAAAGACCAACATGTCCTTTCAACTTAGTCTACGCCAATCTTACTCTAAGAGGATCTTCAATTTCTTCAAGCTCAAAGAAGTTTTATAATTTACCAAT
This sequence comes from Chamaecyparis obtusa, assembly GCA_027943335.1. Taxonomy (NCBI): domain Eukaryota; kingdom Viridiplantae; phylum Streptophyta; class Pinopsida; order Cupressales; family Cupressaceae; genus Chamaecyparis; species Chamaecyparis obtusa. The sequence goes on from BSBK01002848.1 coordinate 1,422,660, forward strand.
CCAATCAATCAAACCCTTGGGTCTCAAAGTACTAGAGAAAGTAGAAACTTCCATTCAATAACTAGTACTTAACCGAGCTCTAGATCTATGTAACCGACCAGTTCTGTCTTCACCAAATCTATCTCTCCGATCATCTCCACTAGATCCAACAACTTCAAAGTCTTCAATAGCTTCCTCATAACCATCATCAATACCAAGATTCCTTGGCATACCAAAAATAATTCTTATGACCTCAGCAATCATGTCATTCTTCATCAATTCCATCTCAGATCTGAAATCAACTTTAACCTTCTCTGTAATCTTTGATTCCACAACATCATAGAGATCTTCAATTTCTCTAGGGTCAAATATTCTTGGAGGCATCCTTCAAGATTTTTAAAAACCCAAAGCAATAAATCACCAACCACGGTCCTAGCGAAAACAACCTCAACTCAGAGATCAGTTCACACACTCAAGATCTTCAAGCTCTAATACGACCTAAAACAGTACAGGTAAGGAGGATACAATTAAGGATAGTCCAAACATGCATCCAAATACCACAATGTGGAATACCATAACAAGACAATGTTTTCAACTAAATTTTCATTAACATGCTCGGATGTAAGGCCTTCTGCGTTAGGGCCAAATACAATCTCAAAGTATTCTGCAATCTTCTAGCTAGTCCAACTCTAAAACAATTAGTAATTGATGGAAACACTAAGGTAGATCTAAACTTGAGCTCACAAGCCACCAAACAATCTCCTTGTGTCTAAGCATGAAAACCACTAGCTCTATTGTAACAACTTATTAGACAATAATTTGATCTTCAAGATCTCGCAGGATCCAGATCTATTCTTTCTAACTACTCCAATCTACTACCTAAACAACTACCCAAACACTCCTTAAATATATTTCCTGAACCACAAGTTTGATGGAAGAAATAATTAACTCCTAAGCCAAGTCATCTTCTATTACAAACAAATATTAAATGCAACAATAGTCGGCTCATAAATAGCCTTACAAATATTTAATTATCCATGTCAGCCTCTAGATCTACATAGGAGAATACAACAAAAGCTACTATAATGCCCAAAATAATCGAACAAAAACACAACATTAATTTTTTTTTTTAAACAAACACTAACATACACCTAGGACAACTAGGTTTCACAAAAGCCCATCGGCGTGAAGCTCACTTGGGTGAGTAACCCAATGACACATAAGGGATCATAAGGCAAGCATTGACATGCCTCCGTCCCCTACACGACGGAAGTCATTAGGTGACAAGAGAAAAAAAATAATAGTTTCAAAGGGGAAAACCTTTCCCTATGTTTTTGTGTTGTTCTTGGATAATACGGTCTAACCCTATAAATTTTAAGGAGTAAAAATAAATATTAGAAATAAAAGAATTAAGTTGAGTTCTAGAATGATAAATAAAAATCTTTGGCAAAGCATTGATAAACCATATTCCTTTATTAAATTTTATAACATTTATCAGGTTATAAAATTTAGAAAATTCATTTAATAAAAATTATTCCTAATATTCATAATATGGTAGGTTTAACCCTGTAATCAACTTTAATAACTTTTTAAATCAATACCGTTAATATAACAACATAATGGTACCTAAATCAATTTGGTCAAACATTAAGATATAAAATAAATAAAAATTTAAAAGAAAATTACTTAACTATTATATCTAGGCACAAGTGATTTATTATTTCCAAATTGAATAAATAACATAATTTAATTTAAAAAATTTTTTAAAAGAAAAAAACCTTCAATGGTAAAGCCACACCATACACTTTATTAATATAATTCCTAGGGAACTATTAAAATGTAACACATAGGCTTTATAAGAAAAGAATAATTCATTTTATCAATTTATAATTTCACTTTTTGCACAATAACTTAAAGATCAAAACTTTCATGATGATAATATTTTTAGGAGGATATATTTTCTCTTCAAAGAAAAGAATAAATATAAGTTTTAAAATAAAATATAAAGCTTTTCCTTTTTCCCAAACCCTAATTCAAAATTAGAGCTTGGGTCTTATTAAACACACTAAGAAACCCTAATGTCTTCATTATTTTTTTTTTCTTTTTTGTTGTGTAGGTTTGAGGAAGAATTGAAGAAGACGGGTTGTGCTGTGTATCTCACAGTGTGTGACGATGTGCTACAACAAGAGATCTCTTAATCCATAAGAGAGTCTCTTTCTTTTTATCTAGATAGACACCATCTGTTGCTTTCATTTTACGGGTCAAATAGATTTTGTATTTTGGCTCCTGGGTAATAGCTTAAGTCAATAAAATGTAGAGCCCTGTAACGCCCCGCCAGGCAACCCAAGAGGACAAGACATAAAACCTCTATAAAATGCAAGTAGTGAATTTTTTTATTTTTTATTTTATTTTATTTTATTTTAACTAGAATAATATTCATCATTCCACTTCATATTTCTAAAAGAAGAAATAATTTTCTACTACTTGAATGTAATATTTATACAACTTAAGTCCTCCCGGGTTCCCTAACGTCGCTACCTAAGCAACATCATATAAACCATTTACATGCATAAGATATTTACGGAATCATGAGTTTAAAAGATCTACATTCATTTTAATGCACCAAGTTAAATGTCCCTAACTTATTTCTTTTATTAAACATAGGTTAATCATCCAACATCATTATTCCTTTTATCAACTCATTCCATAAATTCATATTGATTTCATCTACATCTACTATCCTTTATATCACTTTTCTCTAATAATTTAGGTAAGAGATTAATATTCATTAAGGTAGGCATTATCCTAGGTATTTCATTAACATGAACCAAGTATTAACATTATAATCAAGTTACTATTTTATTGCATTGTTTCATAACCATTTATTGTTAATAATTCCAATCACTAACCTATCATTTCTCAATAATTTCCTTGGATCCTTTCATCAAGAGAGAATACATTATTTTTGTGATACATCATTATATATAACTATATTTAAGATTATTTCCTTTACATATGGACAACATAAGAGGATAGTAGAAATAACATAAACACTTTCTTTTAATGCTAGTAACATGTCCAATATCCCACATTATTTTCCCTTTCTTTTACCTAGAACTACCCATTCCCTTATGCATTGCTTTGAATTGAGATTACATCAATACTACAAGACTCCTTTTAGGAGATTAAAAATTACATGAATTCAAATACATAAGTACATCTCAACATATTAAAATATCCAATAAGAATTCTTCAACTGCAGATCTGGAAAGGAATATGTGCTAGGATCATCCAGAGAATCACTAACAATACCTCGATATAAATATTAACCACCCAACCACGTGGAACCAATAGGCCCACTCCCCCGAGCTAGGAGATAGAACCAAAGGCCCATACAAGAGGTAACAACTAGAAAAATCTTAAGGTGGTGATAAAAGTTCCCCAAAGTCACAACAAAAAAGAAAAGACAAGAAGACCACAAGGAATACCAGAGGCATGATCAAATTTGATAGAGACTCTAAGCTACAAGCTAGGTGAGTGTCATCGCATAGCCCTCACCCCTTGGGTTGTCCTGGTACTAGCCACTCTTGGCCCCGGCCCCCAAGTAGGCACATGCGGAACCGAATGCCTCTCGTACAGACAAGGTCATTCAGTTGTACCTACGCATAGGTACCTTCTCCCACTCTCATCCTTAGTCTTTACTAGCACTAAAAGCATGGGTGAGGCACAATTAATCTTGATTAATGTGTAATTTCTCATTCCAATAATCTCCCATTCCCAATTCATTTATTTAGGTTATCACTTGATTAAATAACTCATAGTAGGTTATCCTGGTACTAGCCACTTAGGGCCCCGGCCCCTCACTATGAGCCACTCACCTAGTGTACTTATGTTCCCTAACATACATATAAAAATCATAAGAACATAATAGATTCATCATCAAGAATTCATATCAATTCCATAACAACATTTGATTGAGTTTAGGAAAACATATGTTGTCCCTAGTCCACTTGACAACCCTAAACCCAATATGGCATTCAGAATGTTCCAAACATATAATAAGACATCCAAGTGATATTATAAACATATTCAGAGTATACATAGATCCAATTAACCAAAAAAAAATTCTAATAGCCTCTGGTAACCATACGAAACCTTAAAACTTAATGATGTTCTTAAATTGAATTATTTCAAGCAAGGATTAAATGCAAAGAATAGTCATCATAGAACAGTCATCCATATCTTCCACAAAACGTAAAATAAAGGAAATATATTTGGTGGAGATTTAGATAACATAATTATGGACTCTCAATTTTATTTTTAGGAAGATCCAACGGTGGGAAAGAAAGTTATGACTTCTGGTTTAAAACAGAAAATTCTGGTTAGGGTTCAGACCTGCCTTCACTAAAACGGTTGTAATTTTCACAAAACATAATTAAAATTCACAAAACCAATTAGAAATGAAAGATAAGACTTAAAATAATCTCTGATATCAAATTTAGACTTTTATATAATCATATCAGCCTGTAGCATACGAATATATTTGACAGAAAATTCGGAATCAAGAATGGACAGGCATAGTCTGCCAAAATGTCAAAAATAAGGAATTAATTCAACCCTAAAAATAAAATCAAAGAGATACCCATTTGAGATCTATGAATTTTACTTCCAGAAAATCAATTTAGTAAAACCATAGATGCAATTTAAATTGTTATAATAATAGATCTCCAAAAATGAGTTGCTAAAAACCCTAGGAAAACACATGCCAATTCTTACAAACAAAAACTCAAAACTTTAAAATAACCATACAAATGAAAAGTACAGATATAATAAGTAATGATAATATATAAGTAGATCTATAATCTATCAGATACATCAAGTAACTAAAATATTCAATCCATACCTCATGTCCTACGAAGGTTGAATCGAAGAAGGAAGGAAACAAAAGAGAAGACAAATCCAAACTTGAGATGCATCCTTCAAACCCTATCCACTTTCAGAAATCTCCATGAAAGAAAGAAATAATTCCACAGCAAAGAATCCCTCTCTCAACTATTGAAATTCTCACAAAAATGTCTCTCTCCCAAAATCAAAGATAACCAAAAATTCTTAAAGACATATGCTTACAAACTCTCCTTCACATCTCCAAGTTTTCTCTCCAAAATCTCCATGAAAAGTAAGGCCATCCTCTCCTCAATGCTTCAGCCCCAAAATCCCCCTCCTTTCAAATGAGAAAGTAGTGCATATAAATAGATTTCCAAAGGTTGAGAGGAAAAGTAACCAATTCCCAACTAACTCTTAACTAAAGGGTATTATAAAATAACTTAATATCATACAACTATATTACTCAAATATACAATAAAAGATTATTTGTATTCATTCATACACACATGTAATATTATCCTAACATATATGCATATGCCATCATTAATTACATCAATATCTATATATATAACCTATCCTCATTATTAATAATTAACAATTGAGAATAATATACCTCGCATTATTTAATATTTAATTATTAATAATATTATACTTTACATTAATCCCAAATTATACACCATCAACAATATTTACAATAATTAACATATAATCACATATAAATTATATATATATAAATACATATATATATATATTTATATTTATATAGATACATGCCAAATACCAAACACTATAATCTATAAGATTATGAAGTAATAGATCACAATATTATTACCTATTTATAATTACTATAGGATATAACACTGAGGTAGACTAAAATTACATGCCTCAAAATAAATCTAATCATCCAAAAAGGCCATACAAATCATCTATGAAATATATCGAGAAAACCATAAGATCAAACAAGGTCAACCAAAGTCAACAAGGAAAGTCAAGCCAAACTCCTGAAACACAACATAGAAAGATTAACTAAGAATCATACCAAGAAGGAGAAATAAATAAAATGAGTAAACAAATCATACAACCAAATGAATTTAAGTGGTCACAAGGCACTAACTACAACCATGCCCAACCGGGTGCATTGGATCTGGGTTTTTGACCCAAAGGTTGACTGACAAAGAAGGAACCCTAATATTCCCAAATTGGAATAATGACAAAGGAAGACTCATTTAGGGGCCTTAGTACTATCTCCATAACAACAACCATCGAGGATTTGAGGGCATGCTCAGACCTGTGAAGCCAGGTGAAGTCGATGCCCGGTACCTGCAAGCCTGCATCACAAAGAAGAAATACATATGTACGGATATACATATAAAAGAAAACATTGCAGACAGATGACTAGGATCGATACATCGTGTGGACCTCAGCTATGTGAGTAACTACGACTTCGTCCTGAATCATGAAAACACATCATGTATATATATACACTCAAAGCATGTAGCATCATCATAATGAAGGTTAGAATCTCAAGCATTGTGTTAGTCTCTTATCAATACTAATAATAAATTAACATAATCAAATCATCAAGTGAGATACAAGATTCATCCAAGGTAACCTTAATAGAAGAAAATATAAATAACCACTTATATATATCTATCAAGTACATATCATATAACATCCTAACTATGTTCATAAAGGTCTTGTAGGTACTCAATACATACATGGAGATAAATACATACAAAAATGATACCTTTAGATAGTATGTCTGATATTAGAATCATTGAGTACTAGCTTATGAAATTATTATAAACAACTATAAGAATAGCTCAAACAAGTATCATGTACAACTTAAGCTGTAAGAAAACATCGAAGGATCTTAATTCTTTCAAAAACACAAAACTTATATTAGGGTTAGAGGGGTATTACAAGCCCTCAGTTTTATTTATTCATTCATTTTTTTTTTTGAGATCCATTTAAAAGATCAGTTGTTTATGAAATCCTATTAACATTACATAGAAATGGAAATGTAACTCATCATATCAATCTGGGCATTTTTTTTTGTAGTTTTATAAAATATACTATTATTTTTTTTTGATTAATTTGCTAAGGTTTTAAGGAGGCCCTACCTCTGTATGATAGTGGCTAGGCATGGTAGTGACAGTCACTGACGTGACTATAGCCATGACAGAGACCTACATCTTTGTCATGCCTGCGATCATGATAGGGACTCTCGTGGGCCTAAGCCACGACAGTGCTTAGGCATTGCCTTGACCTAGGGTCACGACAGCACTGCTGCATGCGGGGGTCAGGGAAAAGGAAGGGCTTCGGCCCTCATGTGGAGGCACATCATTTTTTTATAATATGATAAAATTTGTTTTTAAAAAAAAATATTATATTATATACTATATAATATACATTATTTAATGTATATTATATAGTATGTAATATTACTTGGTAATATATATATATATATATATATATATATATATATATATATATATATATATATATATATATATATATATATATATATATATATATATATATATATATATATTATGTATATTACTTTATGTATAATATATATTATGTAATATTATATTATATAATATTATAAGTTATAATTTGTTTAGTGGCCTTATTAATTTTAGCTTTTTATTTTATTAATTTAAGAAATGTTCAATAAAAATGTTTAAATATTATATATCATACATAATTTTTTTTTTAAAGTAAGATACATTATATATAACATATATGTATACAAAATTTGCACTACAAGCTTATTAAACATATGAACAGAAACAGTAAACTTATGGCATTGTAGAAAAATTATTTATTTTTCCTTGATATAAATATATATATTTATATAGCATTATACTATATAAATATGTATATTTTAAATAGCAAGAATATGTAGATTATAACATAGCAGACTCAACATCAAATCTGAAATAGATAGAGTATAGAAAATGAACTTATTCATTCTTTTGAGAATAATTTCAACAGATTTCCAGCTTAGTACAAATAATTTTCTAACATAAGATAAGGTTTCAGTTTTGACATAATTTTATTTATTTATAAAACTGTTATACATTCTCTAGTCTGAAAAGAAATTTTCTGTACACAACTTTCATTTAGCATTTATCAGTTATTTGTTTTACAAACTTGATAGAAGAAAAAGTCATTTACTCAAACATGTAAACCATTTAATTAACACCCTACTAGATTTCTTGCTTAGACTAAAGGCATTTACTAATGCAAAATTTGAATCACAGTGATAACAGTAATAATCTTTTAACAACAATATAATGCTCCACACAAATAAAGAAAATTTAAACTTTTTAAAGAGCATTATAAAGAACTAAATTAACCTTCCTATACATATCAATTTCATATTACTTATATGCTGGAAAAACTGAGTAAATAAGAAATTTACAGTTGTAGGGAATTCAACATTTTCTGGGCAAATTAAATAATTTGACATTTCTAGACCATTTCTAAATCACATAACATTTAAGTAGAGAACTAAATTTAAAATTCAATTAATAGTTGCAGAAACTAGAACTTTTAAGAGAACAAATATATTTGCTATGACTAATTCAAGAAAAAACTACTAAAATAACCAGTCTTATTCCAGCTCTTATATTATTACAATTTCTATGTTATAGAAAAACAAATGTATAGAACAAGATCTCTCAACCAGATACACCTAGATCAGTCTTTTAAAATTTCCAACTTTAACTTTAAACTTCAAACTTGAACTTCTTCTTCAAGCCAAGAAACCAAACCTGCAAACACAAGACTTTCTTCACATGACCATGGAGGCTCACCTCTCAGCCTAGGCCACTACATGGCCACCCCTAAGCTAGGGGAAACAAGAATAGGATAGGTTACACTCATACAACACAAAGCATAAATATTCAAACATAATTTGGTACAAAAATTTTCATATTTTACTCCCTTCCCAAGCTTGCACAAAGGACTCTAAATATAGAATCCATAGATGGGTGAAGGTGGAATCTTCTCTTATGGAGACACTTATCTTATAAAAAAACAACATTTCAACATATATTACAAGCCTTCACAAGGCCCTTCCAACTAAACAACTCAAATCTATGAGCATCAACAATTCCCTTATGGCCCCCAAACAAACATAAGAAGGCTCTCATGGTGCCCATACAACCATGTTCTCATACGCAAGGAAATCCCAACTAGGCCATTCACCCCAAGTTCTCATCAAATCTTCCCAAGGATGAGGAGTGAACTTGCACACCCAAAAACATGAAGCAATTCAAGAAGACAAATAAGAATGAAAGCAAAATTCCAAAAAGAAACCAAACAATAAAAGATTTACACAAGGTAACACAATTTACAAATTTCACATAGTACATTTCTTTCAAAGCATATACAAAATAATCACAAGATAGAAACAACCAACCTCCTCCTAAGACAAGGCTAAATTGAAGAGTTGAAGATGAGCTCCTCTTGACTTCAAGCTTTCTATCTTTCTCAAATCTACTAGTCCAAACCTCTCTAGACCTCCTCTTGTAATACCCCAAAAATGGGCTATAAGTTCATTAATCTCCTATATCTTCAATTCGAACGAAATCGACATCTAAGTCCTAATCTAAGGCACATCTAAACATCATCGAATCATAATTGATTATCTTAAATTCTGCATCGGAGAATATTCCTAGCAATATTCCTAATTATCTTAATTATCTTTAATTTAATAATTATTTGGCAATAAATCACATTTATCCTAAAATTTGATTAATTGAATATTTTCATATTTAATTAATTAGATTTAATATTTGCCACTTAATTGTGTAATTAAATTTAATTCTATCTATTATGAATTGTATTATTTAATTTTGACAATAAAGCTAATATCATATGAATAATTGATTAAATTCTTATTTAATTAGTTAAAGCAAGTTGTCATTATTTAATAATATACTTTTTAATAAAAGTTTGATTAAATAATTGATTAACCCATAAATCAATTGTTTTATTTTTAAAAGTAGTTAAGTTGGAAATAAATCATTTTATTATTAAATTGATTCATAAATAAAACATGCACAATCATAAAAGCAAACAACTATCAATTATCAATTAAAGCTAAACTCTATTTTGATTTAAAACTTAGCTTTTGCATGTTTTTGTGAGTTAATTATCTTTTATTTAAAAATAACTCAAAAATCAACCTGAGTTATTTGAGTGATTTATGACTTTTTTTCATGCACCTCCAAAGCCTTGGATTTCTATAAAAACAAGGCTCATCTCTTCATAATTCATCTCTAAAATCTTTAAAATCTCTCAATCATCTCGCAAATTGCAAACTTACTCTACAGGAATCATAGCATATCAGATTTGGAGAATTTGCACAATTGGAGCTTGAAAGAATCAACTTGCAAATTCAAAGCTTTGTGAGATCAATTTCAATTGCATATTTTTCATATCATAGCATAGAATTTCATAACTTTGCATATCATTGTTAGATAGATCAATTCATAGCATATCAATTTCATCTAGCATAGATTCATATCAGTTTTTATCATTCTTATTGCATAGAAAATATCAAAAATATAGATTAATTGTATTTAATTTCATATCCATCTTTTGCATTCAAATCCTTCATTTAGGTGTCGTCTAGGTCACTGATCTCGATAAACAATCTGAGAACATCAATCTCGCACCTACTAGAAGGCAATAAATCGCTTGGTTAAATTAGATTTCAATTTTGCACGATTTTGATTTTACTAACCTCTAATGTTTTACTGAGTGTTATGTCTACAGATCAGGTACAATTTTTACACACATATTTCTGGCGCCCACCGTGGGGCAACCCACCTTTGCATGTTGGTTTTGATTTTTTTGGGAGCTAAAACCCCAAAGTTTCAAAGATTTAATTTTATCTCCCAAACGGCTTGAAATTTTAGTCTAAATTTTTTTCTTCAAGTTGGTGACATGTCATGGAAGCTACAGTAAAAAATTTAGAATTTTCTGAGATGTTTTAAATTTTAAATAATTTTTTTTTGAAATTCCAAAAAAAATTAATATCTGACGCAAATCAACATATTTTTCAAAATTTTTTATATTTTTGGAAAGCTCTTTAAATTTTATAGGGGGTCCATTCTTTGTATTTTAAATTTGGACATGATATCATAGCTCAAATAGTCAATTTACAAAAACTAGTCTATTTTGATAAAATGGTTCTCTAATGCACAAATGAAGAGATTTTTCTAAAATTTTTACATTTTTGGAAATCTCTCTATTTTTTAGTAGGGGTCTCTATTCTGAATTTCTATTTTTGTGTCCAAAATCATATCAAAAAAATTAGATCTTGTTGACTAGGTCAAATGCAGCAAAAAAAATAAAGTTTTGTGATGGGTATGCACTTATTTTTTTTACATGGTTCAATGAATGATATGAGTTGTCATTTGGGTTGATTTCTGGTTATTATTACTGATAATAATTGATTTTTAGAGCTAACCCTATGGTTTTCATAAGTTGAATATATTTTGCATAGCTTGTTTGCTTGTTTGCTTGTTGGAGAGTTCGTCACTTGCTTGCATGGAAAAGCTCAACAAAAATTGCTAAAAATCAAGTAAAATCTACTAAGCGCATTGCAAGGATCCCAGATATTCTCCTTCATCTAATAATATTTTGATTTGGGACTTAAAATAAATCTCTTATGTGTCAAGCTTGTGTGCATCTTTTCATGCTTTTGATCTATTTCTACACACTTGCATAATTGATACTAGGTTGTGAAACCTTAAGGATTCATTAAGTAGTCTTAGAATACTTGTGATTGATCTTGATTTCTATCTTGGGTTATTGGACTTGCTAATCCATCGGCCCCTCATTTCCACCCCGTGGTTGCAATCTCAGTGCCATAAAAGGGAGGGGTCAACAAGACAGAAGCGTTAAATGTTCCACTTGGCAACCTTTTTGTGCTTTTAGGAACTCACTTGTTTTCTAAGTTGGGGACTTGTTTTCAGCTTGTGTGAGGTGTTAAGTGTTCCACCTTGTGGACTCATCTCATATTCACTTTAAGCGTTAAGTGTTCCTCTTTCTACTTTTTGGGTACTTTTGGTAGATTTACTTTCGGGAATATATCTGTGCTCACATAGTAATTAGGCCCTATGAACTCTATTCATGATTCTTGAAAGATTGGATTCCTAGCAAAATCCTTCTTGATGACAGAATCCTTGTAGGTAGGGAGGATACTTAGTGCGTTTCACATTCAACTTGGTTAGTGCATCCTCTCTTATTGATCAACACATTCTCTCTCCGGAGAGGTTGATAGATCACGTAGGGTTGATATCACAAGCTTTGGTGAATCAAAATTGGTTAGTGTGTCTTCTCTTATTGATTGATACATTCTCTCCCCAGAGAGGTTGATAGATCACATGGAGTTGATATCACAGACCTTGGTGGAACAAAACTTTGTCTTAGCGTGTCAGATTAATCTGCTTGTTTTGTTTGGGTTAAAAGTAAAGAGGTGTCAAAACCTTGAATCTGGAGCCAAGTCCCCTTGTGGTATAAATCTATGAGTCATCTTTAGAGAGGGTTAACCGTAGCGGACAATCCCTTCACAGGGCAAACTGCATTGACGGAACCTCAAGCGGTCATAGCCATTTTTGCCGTGGTAGTGACAGCCGCTATATAAATGTCCTTGTGAAAGAAATCTCCATGGGTATGGTTCATTGTTGGGTTGTCAGATCTCCCTAGCAGCTCTTGAAGATTAAGTTCTCGGACTGTGTCAAAACCCTGGTGCGCCGGGATTGGAGTTCACCCCTTTGAATCATAAAAGTTGCAAAGTCAAACCATTACTAAAAACCCTAGAGAGGCCAATTTTTCATTCTTAGGTATATGTGTGTTATTGCAAAACTTTTCAGAACATACACAATTAGTACTCTCAGGGATTAGCACAATTTGGTCATTTGATTGTTCATGCGCAAGGTTGCTTTTGCCCTTGTTCATTGTTTTCAGACGTGCTTGGAATCACTTGCTTGCTATTCTGCGTGCTTATTTATCTACTTGGCTATTAAAAATGATCAAATCTGGCATAACCTTCAAAATCTGGATAATACAATTTGCAAACAATCCAAAACTGAAGACCTTAAATTTTGCAAAAATTGACGTAAAATCTTTTTGGAGTCAAAAGTCATTTCAAAAAGTCAAAAGTTGTACGAGTTTTGTCAAGTGTTGTTTCAGTATTACCCAACTATCGTATGAGTTTAGCAACTATCCTTTCATAGACTACCCAGTGTCGTACGAGTCTGCAGAGTGTCATTTGGAAAAATTTGGGAGAGTTGTTGAAAATTGTCAAATTGCAAGATATCCAATGTTTCCAGCCTAGTTCCAGAATCTATCAAAAATATCATTGTGTCAAGAACAAATCAGTAGCTATTGAAAATCAGTACACATGTCTCAAAAAATTAGTACACATGAGGAAGAAATTCTAATCACCGCTATGATGAAGCAGCTGCAAGCTATGCAAGTCCAACTTGACAAACTTGAGAAAGAGAAGGAATCTAAAAAGTTCTCCATGGAATCTCTATACTCTTTTCCATTTGATAAAGACTTGTACATGTCACCATGCCCCTGGAAAAAAATTGAGCAATATGATACCTCTTCCATGGAGAGTGACACATCTAGCTTTGAAGACTATGATGACTATGACGATAGACAATGTAATGTTACCTATGACACCTCTGTTCTTAAGAGTCCTCCTCATCGTCCATTCCTGCTTACTACAAATGGGCCGTCACATTGGATAGATCATGAGGGTGATCCATATGATTCTGATTATGAAAGAGACTTTGATGATTTCTATGCACAATACCTAGATGATCCATCTATTTCACTTAAGGAAGAGAAAGTTTACCACGCTGATTATAAACATGCATACTATAAGGATCTCTCCTCTAAGAACTCTCAGGCTGAAAATAAAGATTACACTCTCAAGCAAGATCATGTTAATGTTGGACCTTTGTCTGGTGATGGTTCCCTTCCATCCCCTACTTCCTCCAATACCCATACATTTCCTAAAGCTTCTGAGTCTTTCAAATCTTTCACAGAACCTTCATCTGACACAAGCCCTGATACTTTTCATGTGGTTCCCTATAGTTATCCCCCAGGGCTACCTCTTAAAGAAACTCAAGCTAACCTTCACTTGGCTGCAAAGACTTTCAATAATGATAAATCTAAAGAGCCTAAGCCTTCATATGCTATAATCCCTACTTCAACTAGTCCTCCACCATCTCTTCCAAAGTCATCCATACAATCCCAACATGCTTCCTTGTCCTTAGAAGTGGCTCCATGTCAAGAGGACTCTAAAAATGATGAAGAAAAAAACATAAAGAAAGATCAAGATCAAAAACCCTCCATGTCATCCACTCCTTTTCACGATGTCTCTTATCCACCTCAGGGTTCTTTTGATCCTGTACCCCCTTTTTCATGCATTCCACCATGTCTTAAGTCTTCACCTAAGCAAGATCAAGCTACTACTTACACTGTTGAGCTTATTGACAATCAAAATAACCTTACTACACTTGCGCTTTCCAAAGATGATACTTCCATTAAGGTTGGTAAAAATGGTGTTGTTACTTCCAATGTTAAGCCTATTGAAAATCAAGAGACAAATTATGCACTGGTGCTATCCAAAGATCCTTGTCAAGATCAAAGTCTTCCATTTTCTTATTCTACCACTCCATGTTCACTTCCACTTTCTACTCTTCCTAAGTCTTTGCAAGCTTTGAACAATCCTATCAAAGAAGGTGCTCATATTCAAGATGTCCATGATTTTATTAAAAATTCTAATGCTCACTCTAAAGATGCTGATATCCTTAGTTGTCATATAGATGATGATGAACTTATTGATTATCCTTTTGCATCTTCCACTTCCATCCTTGGACCTCTTCCACCACTACTAAGGGCTTCATGCCTTCCATCTTGGGTCCTTATGTCCCTTCACTTTCCCCTCCTAACTCTCCTAATTTGCCATCCATCTTGGGTCCTTACATACCTCCATCTCCCATCTTTCCTCAAGATCAACATAGATGCATACCCTTGAATCCTTTTCATCCACCCACCCATCTAAACCAGTCATATCCTCCTTCTTCTTCCACAAATCCCAAGTCTTTTGGAAGTAACTTGAATATTCAATGCAAGAAAAAGAAGCAATACAAGAATCCATCAAAAAAATAAGATCACCATGTCTCCTCTAATAGACATGGAAATATAAAGTCAAAAGAGATATCTAAGAAAAAAATTACAAGACAAGTATGGGTTCCAAAATCCATCATTAAAGATATTCTTTCCAAATTACCAAAAAGAAATGAAAATCCTATGGCTATATGGATTCCAAAGTCTCTCTTGAAAGAGTTTGGTGTTGAACAAAAAGTGAAATTGACATTCAAGCTTCCAAAGGCTTCCACTACATCTCCTTCCAAAAATATTCTTCCATTTCATGTGCCCAAACCTCAACCTCTGCTATCCATTCGCCATATTCCTTCACGTATTCCTTCATTCACATTTCCTCCACCCTCTCACCACCCTTCAAGGTGTGTGTTTACGTTGATCTTGCCTTCCTTTCCATCTACCCTTTCACAATCCTTCCATTCATTAACCTTCTACCTTCTATCCTTTTTCCTCATTTGCCTATTCCTCCTATCTTCCAATCTCACTCGCTTCACATAAAACCTTATCCTCCATTTTCTCTTCCATCTCCCTTTCCCTATCAGCATCTTTGAGCATATCATTTTGATTCCTTGGCATATCATGGTTTATCCTTTCAAGGAGCATTATCTAAAAAGCTTGCCTTCTTCCAAAAAGAGAAAAAAAAAAAAATAAATAAAAATTAAAAAATTAAAAATGTGCCTTGGTGAAAACTTGGAAACAGGCACCTTGGTAGCAAAAGTAAAGAGAAATAAATTCATCCTATGGTGAAAACCACTTCCTTGTGGCACCTTGGATAAGTACCATGATGAAAACTTGGCTATCAAGCATCATGCGTAATTCTTCTACATATTTCATCCATTCCATCTTCTCTCTTTGATCTTGACAATGTTGATCTATACACGAATATTTGGCTATTTTGTGAGCTATCTTACGGTGATCTTGCTTTCATTCCTTCCATGTTTAGCCTTCATATCCATCTTCCTCCATTCATTTTCGCCTATCGCTATCCTTTTCCCCTTTGGTCTTGATCTAATAAAAAAAAAAGAAAGAAAGAGTAAAACACGGTGCTATGAAGCCTCTTGACATGTCTACTCCTTTGGATTGCATCCTTTCCTGCTCTTGCATTATGATTTTGTGCTTATCCTATGCTAGCCTTTCATTGCTTGTCCAAATGCGCTTTACATGACAATTTTTCCCTAGCTTGGGTATTCTTGAGGAGTTTCCCCTTGAGGATTTCTTCCCTTCATTTTCCTTCATTCTCTTATCTTCCATCTCTTCCACCAGCTTGTTAATCCCTCTTGTTCTCTACCTTGCTAGACATTGGGACTGCACGATATGATCTTGCTTCGGAGTTTGCAATGGAAAAAGATGCTATCAAGTATACCAAGTATCAGAACAATTATCAGAATCATTATCAGAATCAATTATCAGAATCAGTATCAGAACCAGTATCAGAACAATTATCAGAATTAGTATCAAAATCAGTATCAGAACCAGTATCAGAACAATTATCAGAATTAGTATTAGAATGGGCCTATAGAACTAGTATCAGAATGCCTACAGGGGCTACACCTTTTGCTTTAGTTTATGGGTTTGAAGCAGTACTGCCTATTGAGGTTGAAATCCCATCACTCAGAATTAGAATGCATGGTCTTGTAACTGATGATGACTATAGAGTGTCTAGGTTACAAGAACTAGAACTACTAGATGAGCGCAGACAAGTAGCGTATGATCATCTCAGAGTATATCATAAAAGAATGTCTAGAGGCTACAACAAGAAAGTCAGACAGAGAATTTCAGGTTGGCGATCTAGTGTTGAGAGAAAATCCTAAAAATCAATCACATCGAGAACGCAAGGGGAAGTTCGAACCCAATTGGCTGGGTCCTTTTGTAATCATTGCTACTTTTGGCTCTGGTGCTTATCAACTCTCAACGACTGAAGGAGAACAGCTCCGAGAACCAATCAACGTTCTCCATCTAAAGAAATTTTATGCCTAAGGCATTTAGTGCTTGGTAAAATATCCTAAAAAAATCTTAAAAATCAGAAAAAGTCCTGAAAAAATGAACATCTTGGTGAAAACCTAGCAATAGGCACCTTGATGATTCACAAAAAAATAAAAAAATATCAAAAATTCAAAAAAATTGAAAAAATGAAAAAAATACAAAAAAAAAAAAGAAAAAAGAAGAAAAAGTGCCTTGGTGAAAACCTGGAAACAAGCGCCTTGGTAGCAAAAATAGAATCTCTACCAAGATGGTGAAAACCTGGCAAACAGGTGCCACTTGTTCCAAAATGCTCCATCTATCAACACAATCTTGGTCTTTCCCAGCTTTCAGTCTTGCTTTAGTTTGTACATATCTCCCGGTTTGTTTCTGCATATCCTGGTTTCAATAAGTCGGTCTGTACACCAATCAGCTCAAGGGTCTGTATCCTATCAATGTTTAAATTTAGGGGCAATCAATGTCATATCCTATGGTCTCCCATGTATCTTAGACATTTCCTATCCAGTCAGAGTCCTTTGAAGCTTCCTGTTGAGTCAGTCAGTCAGTCTCGTCTCCAGCAAGGATTTTGCATCTACAACAATCAAACATCAAAACTCAACTGAAAACAATCTATGCTTTTTACATGCTTTTATCTCCTTGTATGCTTACTGATTCGCATTGAGATTTTTGCATATTGTGTCCCTTCGAGCTCTTCGATGATGTCCTTTATAGGATTTAGAGAGTGATGACTGGGGGCATAATCTTTTCTTTGTCTTCTGCTTGTATGTGAAAATCTAACATCTTTGGAACTTCTGGATTGAAATGGTGTCCGACTGTAAGAGCCTCTATCTCGAATTGGATGGCCATGCGTACCTCGACCATTGATACCCAGACAATTCAAAGAAGTTTGATCTAATTATTATCTTTTTGAGTAAGTTCTTTCTCCTACTATGGAACACAATCTTGCCTAAGGATGTGAATGATAAAGGGTCACTACGGGTAATTCACATTGGATTTAGAATGATCTCTTGACTGTTTGATGTGTTTGTAACACAAGGCATACTCAGGTCATCACAACATTTATGTTTTGATGCTTGTACAAATTGCTATATCAAAATGGACATGATATTCAGGTCATCCTGGCGTTTGTGCCTTGGTGCTTATATCTGATCCAACATTCTAAAAACAAATCAATATTCATATGTCCATGGTTGTATAACCAGTGGGTGTTGTATTGATTCTTGCGCATACAAATCGATATTCATATGTCTATGGTTTCATGGCTAGTGGGCATTTTATTGATTTATCCAGTTACCTAAAAGTTCAATGATGATAACAAATCGACATATGATCAGTGACTAGGTCCTAGGTCTTAGGTTGCATTTCATTTTGCATGTCTCATTGCATTTTGCATGTTTGCATGATCTCACAATGATTAAACAAACTCCAATGCTTAAACGATTCTTCAAATCGCATCTTCCACTCTAACAAGAGCTGAATCCCACACGAAGGTTCCTCCAATGAAGCAGCAAGTAGAATCTTTTTTCAGGATCAAAATTCAAATCTGAGATCATTCATATTATTAACTACTTGCATAATCAAGCTTCAATCATCACAGAAATCTAGTATTCAACTTAACTGATTATCTTACATCAAACTATCAAAATTTCAACTTGGTCAACCATGGTCAACTCATGGTCAAACCTAGTCAAACTTGGTCTTTTGGGACCTTCCAACGATGCAGAATGTGTTCTTGAATGTGTTTCACCACACTTCTCAAATCAATTAACATGCTTCTAAACTATAACGCTGACTTTTCTTGTCAGATTTCAATTTTAATCCCGAAGGGGGCATGGTATTGCACATCAATCAAAATTCTATAGATCAAATCTATCAATATCTTTCATCAGTGATCAAGACAACAATCACGTCTAGTCGCTGATTCATCAAAAGTCCTCATCGCTTGGGGCAAATCTATCATCACTTGGGGCATATCAGATTCATCGAGATCCATATCAATCTGGTATTTTCCTAATCTTGTAAACTGTATCAGTTTTTGCAACCATCGGATCATAGTGTTCTTTCCTTGGTTCTTCGGCAACTGAAGGATTCAGATGTGATACTTGCTAGTTCTGCTAAGACAATCGAGTCTAGAACGGGTCACTCACTTCTTATCAATCCTAAGGTTCAGAATCAGGCATTTTGACACTTTTTCACAATCATCGGTTCATTGCTGCTACAGTGAACATTATCTCTGGTCATTCAGGACCTCCTATCTCAATATCTTTCAATCGGTTTCTATCTTGAGATCGGTTTATCTTTTGAATCAGTTTCATATCTTTATCAAACACAGACTATCTTTGAACCACTACGCTTTGCACAGTAATTCAAAGAGGGGCAAAATGTAATACCCCAAAAATGGGCTATAAGTTCATTAATCTCCTACATCTTCAATTCGAACGAAATCGACATCAAAGTCCTAATCTAAGGCACATCTAAACATCATCGAATCATAATTGATTATCTTAAATTCTGCATCGGGGAATATTCCTAGCAATATTCCTAATTATCTTAATTATCTTTAATTTAATAATTATTTGGCAATAAATCACATTTATCCTAAAATTTGATTAATTGAATATTTTCATATTTAATTAATTAGATTTAATATTTGCCATTTAATTGTGTAATTAAATTTAATTCTATCTATTATGAATTGTATTATTTAATTTTGACAATAAAGCTAATATCATATGAATAATTGATTAAATTTTTATTTAATTAGTTAAAGCAAGTTGTCATTATTTAATAATATACTTTTTAATAAAAGTTTGATTAAATAATTGATTAACCCATAAATCAATTATTTTATTTTTAAAAGCAGTTAAGTTGGAAATAAATCACTTTATTATTAAATTAATTCATAAATAAAACATGCACAATCATAAAAGCAAACTATCAATTATCAATTAAAGCTAAACTCTATTTTGAGTTAAAACTTAGCTTTTGCATGTTTTTGTGAGTTAATTATCTTTTATTTAAAAATAACTCAAAAATCAACCTGAGTTATTTGAGTGATTTATGGCTTTTTTTCATGCACCTCCAAAGCCTTGGATTTCTATAAAAACAAGGCTCATCTTTTCATAATTCATCTCTAAAATCTTTAAAATCTCTCAATCATCTCGCAAATTGCAAACTTACTCTACAGGAATCATAGCATATCAGATTTGGAGAATTTGCACAATTGGAGCTTGAAAGAATCAACTTGCAAATTCAAAGCTTTGTGAGATCAATTTCAATTGCATATTTTTCATATCATAGCATAGAATTTCATAACTTTGCATATCATTGTTAGATAGATCAATTCATAGCATATCAATTTCATCTAGCATAGATTCATATCAGTTTTTATCATTCTTATTGCATAGAAAATATCAAAAATATAGATTAATTGCATTTAATTTCATATCCATCTTTTGCATTCAAATCCTTCATTTAGGTGTCATCTAGGTCACTGATCTCGATAAACAATCTGAGAACATCAATCTCGCACCTACTAGAAGGCAGTAAATCATTTGGTTAAATTAGATTTCAATTTTGCATGATTTTGATTTTACTAACCTCTAATATTTTACTGAGTGTTGTGTCTACAGATCAGGTACAATTTTTACACACACACCTCTCACTCTCTCCAAATCTAACATAGACAAAAATGAAAAAGTTTATCTTCTTCCCAAAACTCTCTCTCTCCCCTATAGACATTCAAACATTCTTCTCAAATGGCCCATGGGGAGAGAGGTGTGTGTGTTTATATAAAAAATGGCCCATTTAGAGAGACAAAAAAGGTGACCTAGGAAAGTGGAAATAGAAGAAATAAGCCCCCTTACCCATGTACTAGCCTTGGGGCACCAAAATCCAACCTAAACCACATTCTGGGACTCCATAGAACCCCTCAAAATCCTTAGTTAAACTTTCATCCGAAAATAGAGTATTGGTTACATAAATCTTGGTTCCTTAAACCACCTACCTAGCTTAGGAATTCTCAAAACCAAATAAGGAGAGGGTGGGGTCCTTATTCCACTCAAGCATGCCACATCATCACCATGGTGTCAAGTGACACCTCACACAAACACACATCACAAACACATTTGGCATGCTTTGTGGACAAAATGCATTTATATTTTTACAAAAAAAGAAAATTACTTATAAACATACATTTACAAATATTGTCAACCACATACACACATGCATCATGTTTATGAATAAAATCACAATAGGATGATGTCATTCTCTTCTTTGTGTCGACCTTGGTTTAAAATTTATTGCACTTAGATCCTTTCTTGTTTCTTTGAATTTACAACCATGACCATGTTCCTACACACTCAATTTTGATGTCAGTATATCATAAAATCTTTGCATTGATAATCATTTAAAAAATGAAGTATTAACATGTAAACTTGACAATATATATAACTGCATTTCAAGAAATATTACAAGATCCACATTATACCCTAATTCTTCTAGTATTGAAATATCGGTTCAATTTCCCCATAAGAATGTAATCTTAAAATAATGATAGAATCATGAGTCCACCAATATTCATTATACTGAAAGATGATATAACAAATGTAGAATGCAGAATTCATATATCATAGATAATCAGGGAACCAAAAAGAGCATATATAAAGAGTACAACTAATGTCATCATCGTAAAAATCTATAACACACATCTCATAAGATCCAATGATAGCATATGTAATCCAAAATAGGTCAAATGTCTATACTCAAAGTATCATCCTGATGAATCAAATGTGAAAAAGAATGTCAAGCTAAGATGGGTTAGGGTAGGACGTCACATCCTCCCCCCTAGGCATGAACTTCCTCCTGGAGTTCATCAAAAAGACAGGGGTACTGATCTTCATTTGTGCTGTGTCCTCCCATGATGCTATGACCTCATTATAGAAATTCCACTAGATCCTAACTTGGTCTAGCTCTTGACCTCAAAGGGCTAGGGTCCTACAAGCTAGAATACGTATTGGCTCCAAAGCCAGTTGTCCATCTGACTCCACCTATATAGCATCCCAATCAATAATATGAGACTCATCATATATATACTTCCTCAAAATAAACACATGAAAGACATTGTGCATGCACGATAGGCTAGGTGGAAAAGCTAAACGGTATGGTACTGGACCTATCCTCTCCAAAATCTCAAAAGGTCTGACAAAGCGAGGGGCCAGCTTAGAACCCTTTCCAAAATGGATTGGGCTCTTATGCGGCCGTACTCTCAAAAAGACTCTGTCACCTATCATATACTCTCTATCAACCCTCCCAGCATCTGCATACTTCTTCTATCGATCCTGGGCCTCTCTAAGATGCTACCTGATCAGATCTACCTGCTGCTCTATCTATTTGACCAACTTTGGACCAATGGAAACTCTATCCTCTATCCTATCCCAACTCAACGGTGTCTTGCAAGATTTTTCATACAAGGCCTTGTATGGAGACATACCCAAAGATGAATGATGCCCATTATTATAGGAAAACTCAACTAAATGTAGGTACTCCTCCCACCTAACCTAATGATCTATCACATACATGTGTAGCATGTCCTCTAACACCTAATTAACCCTCTCTATCTAACCATCTATCTCTGGGTGATATGCTATGCTGAAATTGAGCCTGATGCCCAAAGTGGTCTATAGCTCTCTCCAAAAAGATGAAGTAAAGAGTGAGTCCCTGTCTGATATGAGTGTGCATGGAATGCCATGAAGTCTAACAATATCCCTCAGAAATACCTATGCCATTGTAGGTGTCATAAAAGTAGTACGTATAGGTGAGAAGTGGGCTACCTTAGTCAACCTATCTACCATCACCATAATGGCATTGTGGTGATGAGATGACATAGGAAGACCAACTATAAAATCCATGGATATAATGTCCCACTTGCACTCTAGTATCTCATAAGACTGTAGAAGTCCACCTAGATGATGGTGCTCTGCCTTAACCTACTGACACTCTAAGCATCTAGCCACTATCTCAGCAATGTGTGTCCTCAAACCCAGCCAGTGATAAAGCTATCAAAAATCTATATGTAACTTCTTGACTCCAGGGTGCGCTGCATAAGGAGCTCTATGAGCCTCAAGGATGATGAAATCTTGCAAACCACTGGAAGAAGGTACATAAATGCATCCTCTATGACAAAGAAGGCCATTAGAGTCTAGGGTATAATCTGTGAACTTCCCCTTTAGGGGTCTTTGATCCTGAACCATCTGTCTAACCTCTGAATAGAAGGCATCCTCCTGTAAGTACCTCAATATGCACCCTCTCAAATCTATACTAGTAGTCATAGCTGAGAGCTCATGATGTCTCCTACTGAAGGCATCTACTACCACATTCTCCTTACCCTTGATGTAGTGAATGTCAAAGTTGTACTCACATAGGAACTCCATCCATCTCTTCTATCTAGCATTGAGGTTCAGCTATGTGAATATATATTGGAGACTCTGATGATCTGAATGAAGCTTGAATTTGTGTCCTAGTAAGAAATGTTGCCATCTCATCAAAGCATGCACCACTATTGCTAGCTCAAGGTCATGGGTAAGATAATTAAGCTCACAAGTCTTTCTAGACTCGTAGGCAATAGCCTGACCATCCTACATCAGTACTGCCCCAATCCCATCTAAGGATGCATCTATGCATACCACAAAATCTGCTAAAGGATTAGGTACCGCAAGTATAGGTGCACTAGTAAGTGCTCTCTTGAGCTCTTGAAAAGCTCTCTCAGACCTCTCTTTCCACTCAAAATTCTTCCCTTTCCTCTAAAGGGAAGTGATGGGATGGGCCACTCTAGAAAAACCCTCGACAAAATGTCTGTAATAGCCTACAAGGCCCATGAAGCTCCTGACCTCTATCACACTAGTAGGTGCCGGCCAATCCATAATCGCCCTAATCTTAGATGGGTCAACTGAGATCCCATCCCTTGATATCACATGGCCTAAATAGTAAACCTCTATCTTGAAGAATGCACACTTTGGCAAGCTATCGTACAACTGATTATCTCTCAAGCACTGCAAAACCTACCTCAAATGCTCCTCATGCTTGTGCTCATCTCGGGAGTATATCAATATGTGATCCAAGAATATCACCACAAATCTGTCTAGAAATGAATGAAATACTCCATTCATGAGACTCATGAATACAACTCAAGCATTTGTGAGTCCAAAAGGTACCACCGTGAACTCATAATGTCCATATCATGTGCGGAAAGCAGTCTTGTGGATGTCACTACCCATGATCCTCAGCTGGTGATATCTTGACTTCAAGTCTATCTTCAAGAACACTCAGGCTCCCTAAAGCAAATCAAATAAGTCATCAATCCTAGGAAGGGGATACCAATTCTTGATGGTCACCTTGTTCAGCCATCGATAATCCACGCACAACCTAATAGATCCATCCTTCTTCTTAATGAAGATGATAGGTGCACCCCATGGAGATACACTAGGATGAATGTGCCCTTTCTCCAAGAGCTCCTCTAACTAAATATTGAGCTCATCAAGCTCATGTGTAGTCATCCTATAGGGCACTCTAGAAATTGGCTCTGCTCTTGGTACAAGATCTATATGAAAGTTCACTACCCTAGGTGGTGGAATACCTAGTAACTAGGAAGGAAATACATCTAAAAACTCTTGTAGAATAGGGTAGTCATCAAGAGAAGTCTCCTTCTCTACCTCCTCCTCTCTGTCACTAATAGTGATAGCATGTAACTGACATCCCTTCTGCATGCACTACTTAAGCTGCATAGCAAAAATCATACGAAGGGATATAGGTCTCTGAACTCCTACAATAACTGAGGTCACCCCATCATCATCTAAACACTCCACTATCTTCTGCCTACAATCCATCTTGGCTCTATGGGAATAGAGCCAATCCATGTCAAGAATGACATCATAGGATCCAAGTGGTGTGACATGAAGGTCAACTATGGTGGTAAAGTCTCTAATCTACAATTGGCAACCTCTCACCAAGGAACTAATGGATACCCTAGCTCCTAAGGCTAACTCAACCTCCCAACTAACATCCTACCTAGTTGCCACTAGCCTTCATCGCTCCACTATGAAAGGTGAAATAAAAGAGTCAGTGGCTCTAGAATAAAAAAGGATAGAAACACTACTACCTCTGATCGTGCCTGCAGCCCCAATGTCTATGGCTCGGTGCTCAGCCTGGTGGTTATCAACCACTATGAATACTTTGAATGCTCTACCCATGTCTCCTATAGTAGGCTCAGAAGCTACCGCTCTCTGACTACCAGTTGAATGGCCTATAGGATAATCCCTAGCTATGTGCCCCATGGCACCACATGTGTAGCATGATCCTCTGGCCTATAGCTGTATACCCTGAGGCCTAGATTGCTGCTGTCCTCCTATAGCACTAGACCCACTGAATCCACCTCTGGAAGCCTGAGACTATCCCCTCTGGTCTCATCAAGATCCTTGTGAGTGCCACTACTTGGGCTTAGAGCCCTGCTATCCCTGAGAAGATTTCTACCTCTAGTTCTGTTGAGACTGTTGTGGCTGCTGCTGCTACTAAGGTGCCCTAGATGATCCTGATGAGTTCTTATGGTTTCCCTTCCAATGAGACTTCTAGAAACCAAAAGGCTGAGATATGGCATTCTAGTTCTATGACTGGTCCCAAGCATCATGAGATCTATGATGGATCTTCTTAGCTACCATGGCCCTCTCCACTGTATCACGTAGATCTCCTACGGGTACCATCCACACTCTGTTAGCTATGGCATAGACCATGGTGTCAAGTGACACCTCACACAAACACACCTTTTTTACACACACACCTCTCTCCCCTATAGACCATGGTGTCAAGTGACACCTCACACAAACACACATCACAAACACATTTGGCATGCTTTGTGGACAAAATGCATTTATATTTTTACAAAAAAAGAAAATTACTTACAAACATACATTTACAAACATTGTCAACCACATACACACATGCATCATGTTTATGAATAAAATCACAATAGGACGATGTCATTCTCTTCTTTGAGTCGACCTTGGTTTAAAATTTATTGCACTTAGATCCTTTCTTGTTTCTTTGAATTTACAACCATGACCATGTTCCTACACACTCAATTTTGATGTCAGTATATCATAAAATCTTTGCATTAATAATCATTTAAAAAATGAAGTATTAACATGTAAACTTGACAATATATATAACTGCATTTCAAGAAATATTACAAGATCCACATTATACCCTAATTCTTCTAGTATTGAAATATCGGTTCAATTTCCCCATAAGAATGTAATCCTAAAATAATGATAGAATCATGAGTCCACCAATATTCATTATACTGAAAGATGATATAACAAATGTAGAATGCAAAATTCATATATCATAGATAATCAGGGAACCAAAAAGAGCATATATAAAGAGTACAACTAATGTCATCATCGTAAAAATCTATAACACACATCTCATAAGATCCAATGATAGCATATGTAATCCAAAATAGGTCAAATGTCTATACTCAAAGTATCATCTTGATGAATCAAATGTGAAAAAGAATGTCAAGCTAAGATGGGTTAGGGTAGGACGTCACATCCTCCCCCCTAGGCATGAACTTCCTCCTGGAGTTCATCAAAAAGACAGGGGTACTGATCTCTCATTTGTGCTGTGTCCTCCCATGATGCTATGACCTCATTATAGAAATTCCACTAGATCCTAACTTGGTCTAGCTCTTGACCTCAAAGGGCCAGGGTCCTACAAGCTAGAATACGTATTGGCTCCAAAGCCAGTTGTCCATCTGACTCCACCTATATAGCATCCCAATCAATAATATGAGACTCATCATATATATACTTCCTCAAAATAAACACATGAAAGACATTGTGCATGCATGATAGGCTAGGTGGAAAAGCTAAACGGTATGGTACTGGACCTATCCTCTCCAAAATCTCAAAAGGTTTGACAAAGCGAGGGGCCAGCTTAGAACCCTTTCCAAAATGGATTGGGCTCTTATGCGGCCGTACTCTCAAAAAGACTCTGTCGCCTATCATATACTCTCTATCAACCCTCCCAGCATCTGCATACTTCTTCTATCGATCCTGGGCCTCTCTAAGATGCTACCTGATCAGATCTACCTGCTGCTCTATCTATTTGACCAACTTTGGACCAATGGAAACTCTATCCTCTATCCTATCCCAACTCAACGGTGTCTTGCAAGATTTTTCATACAAGGCCTTGTATGGAAACATACCCAAAGATGAATGATGCCCATTATTATAGGAAAACTCAACTAAATGTAGGTACTCCTCCCACCTAACCTAATGATCTATCACATATATGCGTAGCATGTCCTCTAACACCTAATTAACCCTCTCTATCTAACCATCTATCTCTGGGTGATATGCTATGCTGAAATTGAGCCTGATGCCCAAAGTGGTCTATAGCTCTCTCCAAAAAGATGAAGTAAAGAGTGAGTCCCTGTCTGATATGAGTGTGCATGGAATGCCATGAAGTCTAACAATATCCCTCAGAAATACCTATGCCATTGTAGGTGTCATAAAAGTAGTACGTATAGGTGAGAAGTGGGCAACTAGGTTTCACAAAAGCCCATCGATGTGAAGCTTTGGAATCGTAAGCTCACTTGGGTGAGTCACCCAATGACACATAAGGGATCATAAGGCAAGTGCTAGCATGCCTCCATCCCCTACACGACAGAAGTCATTAGGCGACAAGGGAAAAAAAAAAAAAGAGTTTCAAAGGGGAAAACCTTTCCCTATGTTTTCATGTTGTTCTTGGATAATACGGTCTAACCCTATGAATTTTATGGAGTAAAAATAAATATTATAAATAAAAGAGTTAATTTGAGTTCTAAAATGATAAATAAAAATCTTTGGCAAAGCATTGATAAACTATATTCCTTTATTAAATTTTATAACATTTATCAGGTTATAAAATTTAGAAAATTCATTTAATAAAAATTATTCCTGATATTCATAATATGGTAGGTTTAACCCTGTAATCAACTTTAATAACTTTTTAAATCAATACCATTAATATAACAACATAACGGTACCTAAATCAATTTGGTTAAACATTAAGCTATAAAATAAAATAAAATAAATAAAAATTTAAAAGAAAATTACTTTACTATTATATCTAGGCACAAGTGATTTATTATTTCCAAATTGAATAAATAACATAATTTAATTTAAAAAAAATTTAAAAGAAAAAACCTTCAATGGTAAAGCCACACCATAAACTTTATTAATATAATTCCTAGGGAACTATTAAAATGTAGCACAGGCTTTATAAGAAAAGAATAATTCATTTTACCAATTTATAATTTCACTTTTTGCACAATAACTTAAAGATCAAAACTTTCATGATGATAATATTTTTAGGAGGATATATTTTCTCTTCAAAGAAAAGAATAAATATAAGTTTTAAAATAAAATAAAAAGCTTTTCCTTTTTCCCAAACCCTAATTCAAAATTAGGGCTTGGGTCTTATTAAACACACTAAGAAACCCTAATGTCTTCATTATTGTTTTTTTTTCTTTTTTTGTTGTCCAGGTTTGAGGAAGAATTGAAGAAGATGGGTTGTGCTGTGTATCTCATAGTGTGTGACGATGTGCTATAGCAAGAGATCTCTTAATCCATAAGAGAGTCTCTTTCTTTTTATCCAGATAGACACCATCTGTTGCTTTCATTTTACCGGTCAAATGGTTTGTATTTTGGCTCCTGGGTAATAGCTTAAGTCAATAAAATGTAGAGCCCTTAGTTTTATTTATTCATTCATTTTTTTTTGAGATCCATTTAATAGATCAGTTGTTTAAATGAAATCCTGTTAACATGCCATAGAAATGGTGATGTAACTCATCATATGAATCTGGGCATTTTCTTTTTTATAGTTTTAAATAATATAATATTATTTTTTTGATTAATTTTCTAGGGTTTTAAGGAGGCCCTACCTCCGTATGATAGTGGCCAGGCGCGATAGTGACAATCACTGTCGTGACTGTAGCCATGATAGAGACCTAGGGCTCTATCGTGCCTATAGTCACGACAGGGACTATCGTGGCCCTAAGCCATGACAGTGCTTAGGCACTGGCATGACTTAGAGTCACGACAACGCTGTTGTGTGTGGGGGTTAGGGAAAAGGAAGGGCTTCTGCCCTCATGTGGAGGCATAGCATTTTTTATAATATGATAAAATTTGTTTTTTTTAAAATATTATATTATATACTATATAATATACATTATTTAATGTATATTATATAGTATGTAATATTATATTATGTAATATTACTTGGTAATATTACTTGGTAATATATATATATATATATATATATATATATATATATATATATATATATATATATATATATATATATATATATATATATATATATATATATATATATATATATATATATATATATATATATATATATATATATATATATATATATATATATATATATATATACTATAAATTATTTTATGTATAATATATATTATGTAATATTATATTATATAATATTATAAGTTATAATTTGTTTAGTGGCCTTATTAATTTTATCTTTTTGTTTTATTAATTTAAGAGATGTTCAATAAATATGTTTAAATATTATATATCATACATAATTTTTTTTATTTATGTAAGATACATTATATATAGCATATATGTATACAAAATTTACACTACAAGTTTATTAAACATATGAACAGAAATAGTAAACTTATGGCATTGTAGAAAAAATATTTATTTTTCCTTGATATAAATATATATATTTATATACCATTATACTATATAAATATGTATATTTTAAATAGCAAGAATATGTAGATTATAACACAGCAGACTCAACATCAAATCTGAAATAGATAGAGTACAGAAAATGAACTTATTCATTCTTTTGAGAATAATTTCAACAGATTTCCAGCTTAGTACAAATAATTTTCTAACATAAGATAAGGTTTCAGTTTTGACATAATTTTATTTATTTATAAAACTGTTATACATTCTCTAGTCTGAAAAGAAATTTTCTGTACACAACTTTCATTTAGCTTTTATCAGTTATTTGTTTTACAAACTTGATAGAAGAAAAAGTCATTTACTCAGACATGTAAACCATTTAATTAACCACATGCTAGATTTCTTGCTTAGACTAAAGGCATTTACTAATGCAAAATTTGAATCACAGTGATAACAGTAGTAATCTTTTAACAACAATATAATGCTCCACACAGATAAAGAAAATTTAAACTTTTTAAAGAGCATTATAAAGAATTAAATTAACCTTCATGTACATATCAATTTCATATTACTTATATGCTGGAAAAACTGAGTAAATAAGAAATTTACAGTTGCAGGGAATTCAACATTTTTTGGGCAAATTAAATAATTTGACATTTTTGAACCATTTCTAAATCACATAACATTTAAGTAGAGAACTAAATTTAAAATTCAATTAATAGTTGCAGAAACTAGAACTTTTAAGAGAACAAATATATTTACTATGACTAATTCAAGAAAAAACTACTAAAATAACCAGTCTTATTCCAACTCTTATATTATTACAATTTCTATGTTATAGAAAAAAAAATGTATAGAACAAGATCTCTCAACCAGATACACCTAGATCATTCTTTTAAAATTTCCAACTTTAACTTTAAACTTCAAACTTGAACTTCTTCTTCAAGCCAAGAAACCAAACCTACAAACACAAGACTTTCTTCACATGACCATGGAGGCTCACCTCTCAGCCTAGGCCATTACATGGCCACCCCTGAGCTAGGGGAAACAAGAATAGGATAGGTTACACTCATACAACACAAAGCATAAACATTCAAACACAATTTGGTACAAAGATTTTCACATTTTACTCCCTTCCCAAGCTTGCACAAAGGACTCTAAATTTAGAATCCATAGATGGGTGAATGTGGAATATTCTCTTATGGAGACACCTAACTTATAACAAAACAATATTTCAACATATATTACAATCCTTCACAAGCCCCTTCCAACCAAACAACTCAAATCCATGAGCATCAACAATTCCCTTATGGCCCCCAAACAAATATAAGAAGGCTCTCATGGTGCCCATACAACCATGTTCTCATACACAAAGAAATCCCAACTAGGCCCTTCACCCCAAGTTCTCCTCAAATCCTCCCAAGGATGAGGAGTGAACTTGCACACCCAAAAACATGAAGCAATTCAAGAAGACAAACAAGAATGAAAGCAAAATTCCAAAAAGAAACCAAACAATAAAAGATTCACACAAGGTAATACAATTTATAAATTTCACATATTACATTTCTTTCAAAGCATATAAAAAATAATCACAAGATAGAAACCACCAACCTCTTCCTAAGCCAAGGCTAAATTGAAGAGTTGAAGATGAGCTCCTCTTGACTTCAAGCTTGCTATCCTTCTCAAATCTACTAGTCCAGACCTCTCTAGACCTCCTCTCACTCTCTCCAAATCTAACATAGACAAAAATGAACAAGTGTATCTTCTTCCCAAGTCTCTCTATCCCCTATAGACATTAAAACATTCTTATGACATCTCCCTTTCCAAAACAATTAGGTTTCTAGATCTTAGACAAAGTGACACTTGCCCTTACCTAAGGATTGGAATGAAATTCAACACATGAAAAGGTGAGACATCCTAGCTAGTATTTCTATTTTCATTTATATAAAAAATGGCCCATTTAGAGAGATAAAAAAAGGTGACCTAGGAAAGTGGAAATAGAATAAATAAACCCCCTTACCCATGTACTAGCCTTGGGGCACCAAAATCCAACCTAAACCACACCCTGGGACTCCACAGAACCCCTCAAAAACCCCAGTTAAACTTGCATCTAAAAATGGAGTATTGGTTACATAAATCTTGGTTCCTTAAACCACCTACCTAGCTTAGGAATTATCAAAACTAACTAAGGAGAGGGTGGGGTCCTTATTCCACTCAAGCATGCAACAACATCACCATGGTGTCAAGTGACACCTCACACAAACACACATCACAAACACATTTGGCATGCTTTGTGGACAAAATGCATTTATATTTTTACAAAAAAAGAAAATTACTTACAAACATACATTTACAAACATTGTCAACCACATACACACATGCATCACGTTTACAAATAAAATCATGATAGGATGATGTCATTCTCTTCTTAGAGTTGACCTTGGTTTCAAACTGATTGCACTTAGATCCTTTCTTGTTTCCCCAAATTTACAACCATGACCATGTTCCTGCACACTCAATTTTGATGTCAGTATATCATAAAATCTTTGCATTAATAATCATTTAAAAAATGAAGTATCAACATCTAAACTTGACAATATATATAACTGCATTTCAAGAAACATTACAACATCCACATTATACCCTAATTCTTCTAGTATTGAAATATCAATTCAATTTCCCCATAAGCATGTAATCCTAAACTAATGATAGAATCATGATTCCACTGATATTCATTATACTAAAAGATGACATAACAAATGCATACTATAGAATTCATATATCATAGATAATCAGGGAACCAAAATGAGCAGATATAAAGAGTACGAATAATGTCATCATTATAAAAATCTATAATAAAAATCTCATAAGATCCAATGATAGCATATGTAATCCAAAAAAGGTCAAATGTCTATACTCAAAGTATCATCTTGATGAATCAAATGTCAAAAAGAATGTTGAGCTAAGATCGGTCGGGGTTGGACCTCATAGCTACCAACAATAAATGCACCAAGTTGGGCAACCAAATGTCCAAGAACTCCAATTGGTAAACCAAAACTACAGAGCACCATATAAACAACCAAGCACCAATGAAACAACTGAGCACGCCAAGCATCACTGAGCAACACATGCATCACCGAGTAAAAGTTCCACCAAGCGCAAGAGGTTTCACTAAGTTCCTTAAGTGACCAAGCTTCCTTCAATAACTGAGACCATCAGTTAAAGCTAAAACTGAGTAACACAGAACCTAAACAACACACCACCATGTAGATTCATCGAGTACCCTAGAATGCCCCTGCATCACTGATTGAGTTGACACTGAGTTAATCATAGAAATTTTTTAAGGTACAAAGAATCAAGGATTACTGATTCACCCCCCCTCTCCTTAATCCAACAAATAATGCTTGAGCTGGAGTAGTATTAGGATGAGTAACCTCTAGGGAAGTCTCAGTGCTTCACCATTGTGAGTATCACCTAGATGAAATGGGTGCTAAGTTTTTATTTAATTCTCATGAAAGATGGGTTCTTATGAAAAACTTCTCATGAAACATGAGTTAATGTGTTTGACTCAAAATTACACACTTGAATCCTGATAGTAGTATCATAATTTGACTTTCTATAGAAAATATCTCCTACTTATCAATTTATGATCTTAAAAAGATTTATAATTAATGTCTCATAAGGTGCAACACTTTCTAAAGGTTTTTCAAATGTGGTTGTAAGAAAAGTGCATTTAACCTTAGAGGAAACATTGTGGTTAAGTGCACTTGAGTTGGAGTAGTACTATGGTGGGTCACCTCTCAGGAAGTATTAATTATTCACCTCTATGAGCATCACCTAGATGAAATGAGTGCTAAGTGTTCCATTAATTCTCATGAGAGGTGGGTTATTGTTAACCGCTACTCATTAAACATGGGTCAATTAGTTATTTGAGAGATCACAAACTAAAATATGGAGCACTTACAAGCTTTATATGAAATTCAATAACATTCCCATATAAACATTTTATATTATTATGATAAATTTACCTAATACAAGAATACATATTTTTAATTAAAAATAATAGGAAAACTAGAATACACAACCTTGAGATAGAACATTCAAATATTGTAATGTATGGAAAATGGGTTTTCATTATTTTATGCATGCAAACTAGGAACTTGGATTATTTTCATCTTGATTGCATTAAGGAGAGTGGATCCACTTGGCTTAGCCTAAAATATTATTGAAAATTATTATTAACAAGGAGAATCCAATATTCCTTGATTGAGTTGAAAATTGACTATTGAAAGATATGAATTGAATGCTAAATCTAGGGCAAAAGGTGTAAAATTGAGAGAATTTAACATGCATAAAAAGTATTAGATTGAATATATGGACATGGAGGAAAAATATTGAAAGAGGAGGAAGAGAGGAACCTATGTATAATATTTGAACCAAAAAGTGAAGGTCAATGGTAGTCTTGGGTAGACAAAAATTATGTTTCATAGATCAGGATGTTTCTTAGAAGCTTCCCCAAAAGTTTTGTTAGAATAGTATTAAACACTAGCAAGAAAAATTTCTACTGATCCTATCTCTACTAAAGGTGGTTCTTCTAGACTTATTTTTATCCTCCTAATCCTAAAATCATGTCTTCAAGTCCTATCAACTATACATACAAAAGAGAGAAATTATTAGGTTGACAGGGCTTTGGTCAAAGCCTAGTTTTGGGATTAACCTTGAATTAAAATTGATAAATTAAGAAGGAATCTCTACGGTATAATTTTCAATGTATACCTCAATTTTTATGATGTAATGCTCTTTTATTGTGATAAAAAATATTGATATAATGACATGGCATGACAAGACATAAATGAGATCAATAACAAAAACATGCTTGCATGAATATTGTTGTAATTTCTCCTCCATAATGCTTATATTAGAAGAAGAATTGAAGGATATGGTGGGATATAGTGCAACCTTGAATCTCAATTGTTATTGGACATAGATTTATTGACAATGATAATAAAATGAATCAAAATAATGGTCTTATATTGGGTTCTAAAGGTACTTTGTGAATTTAGTTGACCTCCAATTGTCATATTTAGACACTAGGATTGAGGAATAATTGGTGAGAACCCACAACCAACATGTTTAGGTTTAGGTATGAGTTGGTAGATAAATGATGCACCATAATTCTATTAACCAATAAAGGTTTCCCAAGAGATCCATTGACCTACCAAAATAGGGAAAAAAGGTGGAACCAAGTGCACTCATTTTGAGACAATGAATTAGATCACCATTTGCACATCAAATTTGTAGTATATTAGCCAAAAATAGGCTTGGATAAGAGATATTATTGAAAACATTAATGAAAGTGGTGTAAATTGTACAAATTTACTATTTAAAATTCTAAATTTAGCCTCCACTTTAGGAGTATGAGAGAGAGAGAGAGAGAGAGAGAGAGAGAGCCATAAGACCCATATAATTAGGATATTAAGTTGTACAATAAATTGAAATGACACACAAAAGAAAGAAAACAAACAAATATAAACAAAGGAAAAACAAAAGATGCATAAAAGGGGTTAGTACTAAAAAAAAAGGCTCCAAGTCAACTAATTGAGGAGACCTCAATGATTAAAATGTCTCAATCGCTAATATTATTCTAAAAATGTTATTTCAAGAGAAAAAGTGGTCACATGGAACGAGAAAGAGAATACATCAAGTAATGAGATAAGAAACCATGATACAAACAATTAGAAAGGTGTCTTATGTTAGGGTTTGATGAGGAAAGAGAAAGGAAACCTAGATTCCACATACTAGAAAGTTGTCTTATTCCAGGTGATCCATGGAATAACATAGATTCTACATGGCAAAAAGTTGTGTTCTATTGTGTGACCCATATTAAAAGAGGAGGAAGAGTCAAAATAGTCTAGAAAGTTGCGGTATACTTGTTCCACTCATCCTGATAATACAATACAAGGAGAGTCAAATAGTCTAGCAAGTTGTGTTATGCTAGTCAACTCATCTTGAAAAATGGTGCAAAGAGAGTTAAATAGTTTATTAATTAGTGTTATGATAGTCAACTCGTATAAAAAATTGGTGCAAGGGATAACCAAACAAAAGTAGTGTCTGTAAGGAATTATGCAAAATATAATGGAAGAAGAGTCAAATAGCCTAGCAATTTGTGTTATGCTAGTCAACCCATCCTAAAAATTAGTGCCAAAAACAACATTATTTGAAAGGAAATCCATAAAAATAGGGTGCAAGGAGAGTCAAATATTCTAGAAGTTTGTGTTATACTAGTCAAATCATCCTAAAAATTTGAACAAGGATAACCAAACAAATCACATTATTTTAAGGAAATCTTGCAACATCTTTATAAGGACAACCAAATAAAGTACACTAATCTTAAGAAAATATTATAAAATTTGAATAAGAATAACCAAATAAAGAACATTGTTTGTAAGGAAAACCTAAAATATTTGAATAATGATAATGAAACAAAGCACAATGTTTGCAATGAAATCTTGCAACATTTGAATAAGGATAACCTAACAAAGAATGTTGTTTGTAAGGAAATCCTACAACATTTGAATAAGGAAACTGCATAGATGTACCCCTTAAGATGGAAACATAGGACTATGGAAATATATAAAAGAAAATAATGAGGATAAAAACCTTCATTTCCAAGGAGATGTCCTTTAAGAAACAATGTACATGTTATCCAAGCCAAAGAGGATTATCTCTTTTGAGGAAAGGAAGAGATATTTATAGAAAGATATCTTGTAAAAAGTGTAAAGAGATCCTTTTGAAGGGTGCATAATGAAGGGAGGAAGATATATTTTCTTATAGATATCTACACAAAGAATAGATATTTAATAAGGATAAAATTATTGAGGAAGAGAGGGAAAGGAGACCAAAAAATTATACCTTTATAAGAGGTTCATATTAGTTTTGAATCTCCAAAAAGGGGAATTGTGTAGTGTCGTAAATTGTATGCACTACCTAAGTGTGTTCAATTCCATGCTTATGTAGTGCCTCTCTTAGTGTGTTTGCATTATTTTATGCTTTATAAGAGTTTTTCTATGCATTCAAGTCCTTTTGCTCCATTTAATTAATGTGGGACCTTAACTATAGGTTTGAGCTCTTTAATTATTTCATTAAAATATCATCTCTTGTGTACTTAGGCCATATTACTATATGTGATCTATTTTACACATTTCACCTTATCACACCCCAATTTGGTGCACATTTTTGGAATCCTCATATCAAAATTGATACCCAATTTAAATTTGAGCCATTTTACCTCACAAAGGGCGACACAAGATATATGGGGTGTTTTTTAATGACCCATACATTAGGAGGCACCCCTTACATGCTAACATTGGCCAAAATTTGAATTAGAAATCATTGTTTTGATTTCAAGTGGAATTTTAAATCCTTAATTGTTCTTCTTTGAATTGTGTGCCCCAAAATGGTCTGAAGAGGTATAAAAGCAATGCTGCCTCTCTTATTTTGACATCTTTAATCAATAAACCAAGAAATAAATCCATCTACAAGAAATCAAACATTCAAGGAGAAATAAAGGATTAAAGAATTTTTTTCTTCATGTTGGAAAGCATAGAAATCATTATGCAAGCATGCATTTTATGATTTTATTTTAGGTCTTTGTAGAGTCATACTATTGCATTAACACCTATGATCTTATTTCAAGAAGTACCTGCATTATCAAGGTATAAAGAATTTATCAAGCCTCTACTACTGATAATATGATTCCTTTTCTTTCATGTTATTTTATTTAAATCTCAAGGTTAATAACTATAGAGGTGTTTGGCTAAGGAAAATCCCTTTCTCACTAAATTCTTCTTATTTTCTTTGTGTAGGTGGTAGATTTTCATATCTAGATTCAGGAAGGCACAATAGTCTACTTTAGATCTTGGGATTCCTCATTAAATTTTATGAGAGAAAGGGTGAGTCCCACAAGAAAGGGTGGGTCTAGTTTCACGTTCCTACTTAGGTCACCTGTGATAGACATTTTGGACTCAAATTTTATGTACGGGTCAATCTTTGTGTTGGAAACTAAGATCTGGTTGTGGAATTTGGCTATTCGGTCTGTTGTTTTCTCTACACATTAGAAAATCCCCCTTTCTCTTTAATATTCTTCTAGATTTTACATCTCCCTAATCCATATTCCACATAGTGAAGGAGAACCCTTATAGTCATTCAATGCTTGAGTCCTCTTGAGAATAGTGGGTTGTTCTACTTCCTAATGTAATGAGAGTGGAAATAGGATACAATATTTCCTATTTTAATTATCAATTCCAGATTCCCACATCCTATTTCATACATTACATTTTGGTGAAACCAACTCATAACATTTCCATTTTGATTTGGTGTCTTGATTTGATTTGTATGCATTGCATATTAAGGAACAATTAGATTTTGAAGGGACCCAAAATACTTTTAAAAAAATGTTTCTTAGTGTGGGGCATAAAATAGTATACCAATCTAGAGACCAGTAAAAGTATCAAGGGATGGACTACCTCTTTGAGCCACCTCACATTGCTAGCTAGAAGTACTAGGAATATTGGATGTGATGAAGAGTTTTGTTGGTTACTTCAAGGTAGTTGAATGCAAGTGTTTTAAGTGTAGATGTTTTAATGTGACTTAATTGATTTAATGAAAATCAAATACTTATAACTAAAGTAAAAAAACAACTAAAAATATTTTGATTATAGGAAATTAAAGAGATAAGTGTAACGAACAAATGGAAATATCTACAAGCTCACTGTCTTAGACAAATGTGTGTGTTAGGGACTACAATGTGGAAGTTAGACCCCATCACAACATGCTCACATCTCATACATACAAGGTACAAACTAGAAAAAATAGAATGTAAAACTACATAATAGAATACAAGACTAACGAAAAAGAGTTTTTATAAGGATTTAAAATAAGAAAGAAACAACAAAATGACAAATTACAAATGTAGAATTAAAATAAACTAAGAAAATGAGATGGTAAAATTAACTATACATAGTGTAATTAGTGAGGAGAGAAATAATGAAACTAGTTGTAATGGTTGATTATGAAATCCTATCCAAGTTCATGAATCCATGAAGAACCTATAGAAAAGAAAGAAGATAAAAGGGTTTGG
Organism: Chamaecyparis obtusa; assembly: GCA_027943335.1. NCBI lineage: Eukaryota > Viridiplantae > Streptophyta > Pinopsida > Cupressales > Cupressaceae > Chamaecyparis > Chamaecyparis obtusa. Next base: position 1,461,615 of record BSBK01002848.1, read on the forward strand.
GTTGATGTTCAAAGACTTTCCTTATTCAAGTCCCTATTTTGGTATCTTCACCTCCAAAAAAACTATTTATACATGATAAAATTGGTGATAGATAACCAAGTAGATAAAATAAAGTAAAGGAAATATGAATGAGAAATATATATGATAGATAATATTCTTCAATGACTAAAAAATAGGATAAGAGGACTCCCTTATGAAAGAGAGAATACCAAATAAGAATCATGGAGCCAAGGTGTGTTAGAGATTAAGTCTTAAATGGAGAAACCTACAAAAAGTGGTGCATATGGAGAGCCAAGAAATCTATGAAGTGTGAGAAAATAGCCAAGAGGTTGAATGAGTCACCAAAAAGTGAAAAATGAGTAGCCAAGAAGACCAAATAAAGGAAAATAAAGGGTTTAAAATGCATTCATATGGAATCATGTATGGGTGAGTCCATCATTGGGATATTACGAATGTAGGTTGATAATTTGTAATGCTCTAATGACAACTTGCACATATGTAGATTCATAGATGTAAGCACATTCCATGAACATCTCTATGAAATGCACTTGTCCAAAGCTGTTGGGGCTGTGTGGAAAGAATATTAGAATGAGTAATGAGTTGGATAAAGGTAGAGAGTGATAGGAATTACATGGATCTTGAATCTTAGGCTAAGGTAGGGAAATGCAAAAATGACCTTTTACATGAGGGTGTAAAATTTAGGGCATTATATTTTTCCCCCACTTTGGTGAGCATATTATCTTTAGGAGACACAAATATAAAGTAAGAGAAAGCCTTATGTGGCTTACTTGTGAGAATTTTTTCACATGGGGTTGCTCCTTGCTAGGAGTTCCTAAATTTTTTATGAGATGCATCTAGCACACAAGCTGCAAATGAGAATGCTAGATGATAAAGATAACCTATTAGACATGAGATCATTGATGTTATGTGAATATAGATGGAAAGTTTTGTTATGCCAAGTATCCATATGATAGGGAAATTTTTGATAAAGCTCTGAAATACGTAGAAAATATTAGATATGCATATGATAGGGAGACATTGATAATGCAATAACATGCATAGAATTGAGCTAGATAGGAATGTGATAGGGAAACTTAGATGCAATGCATCAAAACACATAACATTAAGCTAGATAGGCATATGATAGTGTACCTGAAGATCATGATGATACATGCAGTTTTAAGCTAATAGACATATTATAGGGAAATACCTAGACATAGAGATAGTGGTTTGGTCCCCACAAAGGAAGATAATATTGAATTTTAAAAATCTTTGTGACAAAATATGTGGTGTAGAAATATTGTTAGATAAAACCAAATCAAATACATAGATAACACAACTCCCCTTGGGATGGACTATGTTGCTTAGAGGGGAGCATAAAACATTCCAAGGAAGGAAGAGATGTTGTGGCATGCCAACATATGAGATGTCTTGAAATGTCACTTCTTGATGAGTGACACATGTTTCCAGAACATATGCACAAGGACAAGGGGATATGATGGATTGGTTTCATAACCTAGAAGTGTAGACATATATCTATTCTTAGGGGATATCTCATCATAGCTAATTGGGACTCAGACATGAAGAATGGCACATGAAGACAAAAGAAAATAAAAATGTGAGTCAACATAGAAGGGGTGCTTAAATGCCCACAACACTTTGCATCATCCCAAAATGTTGAGAATCAACAGTACAAATAGAAGAAGGTGCATGATATAAAACCTTGTGTTTGTAGGTACCAAATAAGTAAAAGGGTCCCCAAGAAGGGAACAACACTGAAAGTACAAGCACTAGGGAATACACAAAAATACAATTTGATCTAAATATGTAGAAGTAGATATTTCCCTCACAAGTCATCCATTAGAAAATCTTCATCCTCCCAATCTTGATCATATGGGGAGGGAGGTCAACATTGTAATGGTATAGTTGTGATGATAGCCCCAAGTGGTCCCTAGTAGCTAGATCTAAGCATGAATTAGCCTACAAGTTATCATCTAGGAGTTCTACTTTAGTGAGTGAGAGGGGTCATGTGGAGATTGTTGTCAATACCTGAGTTTCCTCCAATGAATCAAAGGTGAAATTGTTCATTCTTGTAGGAGATCCACATCGAGGTGTTGATGAAGAAGCTTCCTTTCTAACCTATGAAAAAGAGGTGAAGATGAAATCAAGAGAAACCAAAGCTTTCTCCACAATGAGAACCAAAATGGAAGGAGAGCCTGTCAGAGCATACTTGTGATGCCTAAACTCCAGGATAAGGCCCTTCTCAAACTTCCTTTTCAAGGATGGAGTTGGAGTGCTCTGATCCACTATAGTATCCCTCAAGACATCTAGGAGGCTAGCATGGTGATCATGGGATGAAGTAGATGAAGGTTGAGTGGACATTACTACACTAGATACTACTTATGTGTGCAACATGTTTATTGGTTCAATAAATTGTGGGATGTATGCTAGAGTGGTGATCAATGATGAGTCTTAAAAAGGGGAAATAAATACCTATACTTTCTTAGCACAAGGTCCAATGGTCACTTCTAGTATAGGGGAAGCATGAAAAAGGTAGTTTCATGATGAAGGGTAGTGGGATTAGGAGAAGAGATGGAAGTAGATGTAGAAGTAATGTAAGACACGAGCTTAGAGGATGAACTCTCTTCCCTTGTAATATCATTATAAGCCAAAGAACTCTCTTTTTGGTGATGCTTATGCTCATGCATAAGTTGGTTCTTATGAAGATGTAGACTAGGCTAAGAATCTAGAGGGGGAACAATGTCATCTTTCTCCATGGGGGAGGCTTTAAATGCCATTTCCAACATAGAAGAAGGGCCAACCAATAGAGTAGGATATGGGACTAATGATGGTGGCACTAGAGGATCAATCACAAGTGAACTTCCCTTTTTTACGCTTTGGGAAACTGGGGGAACATATGATGCCCTCAAAGGCTGAGTCATTAGTGCCAAGGGAGAGTGCAAAATCTTATTATACCTCTTATCTTGTCCATAAATGGTAGGGAAATGTATGTTTAGGATGATGGGGATGGTGGGAGGTAGACACACCTTGGTTTTTAGGCAGCATAAGTTCCTTTCCCTTATCCACATGAGATGTGGATATAGGAATGGAAGACACCACTAGAGACTATGCAACCTTTGGTGGATGAGAGGGTTTCCCATAGGGCACACACTTTCCTTGAGCCTCTAATGAAGAAGGGGAAAAGTAGGAAGCATGCCGAGCCTCAAAAGAGGGATGAGTAGTGGAAGGCACTATAAATTGTAATCTCATCTCCTTGACTTTATATGCCTAATATACAAGGAATGCGGTATCCTATCGAGGATGTAGGGGCCCTATTGGAGTAGGCCATAAATAATCAAGGTTGAAGCCCCCACATGACACTAGGAGATAATAACTAGTGTCTTGGATAGTATGGATAGTTCCTTCATATGAGAAATTCAAGCATTTGTGGAGGACTGAAGGGATGAATCCCATGGAAGTCAACTAGGGGATACCTAGTTTGACCCTCAAGAGACCTGACTCTGAGATCACCATAAATGTTGAAAACACAACCTTGGGTCCCACCTAGATGGTTTGGGTGGTTGATCATAAGGGAGGTAAGGATATCCTATAATGTGTTCATATTATGGTTTAACACTCATCATACTTTCCTTTATTAAGGCCATTTATGAAGAGGACCTCCTTTGTAATGACATTGAATCAGCATGTGGGATCTACCAAGACACCCCTAATGGAAATGTCATTCATAGAAGACAAGACATATAAAGGAGGAGGCTATCTACTCTATGGATCATCTAGAGGGATGAAGGTGAGTCATTTCAAGCACCCTCTAGGATTGTAGGGTAATAAGATAGATGGTTACTATTCTCATCATGGAACTATTACAAAATTTTAGAGGTTGCTAGTTTCATGTTGGGTTCACCAAAATGTGGGGAAGAAAATATAAACCCGTGTCATCTTAAAATGGAAGCACTTCCATGTTAAGAGTGTTTAGCCCTCCGAGTAGGTGGTTTGGGATCATGTTAAGCACCTTGATTAGGTCTTTGAATGTATTTGGCTTTCTCCTCACTTTCCACTTCTTCTCCACGCTTGATTTCTCCATTCTAGGTGAAATTAGGGTTAAGGTCCTGAGGACTTTTTATAATTTTCCCTCTTCCATAGCTCTATTTTATAGGTAGGGTTTAGAAATGAGACCTTCTAGTCCTTCATCATATCAATCAGGGGATTTTCTATTTGTTCCGGACACTAGGTCCTGTTCTAACATCAAATCCTCCATCTCTGACATCTCTTGGAACCTCTGCTGCAAAACCTGGCAAAGTTAGGGTCTAAGGTCAAAGTTGACCTCGACCCTAACCAAGTCAGGGTCAACCTTGACCCTGACTAGGTTAGGGTTGACCTCAACCCTAACCAGGTTAGGGTCAACCTTGACCTTGACCTCTTCCCACCAGGATTTCAAATTTTAAATGTTGGCAGTTTGGCTTTCAGGAAAATTATTTCTCCACTTCCAGGTCAGTTGTTTCAGGCTTCAAAATGGTAAATCATTTAATTGTATTTAATTAAGGTATATTTTCTAAAGGTGAGGACCTAATTGGGATTTAATTCTCCAAGGTGGCCCATCTAGAGGAGTGTGCCCTAGATCACTATAAAAGGAGGCCTTCCTCTCTCATTTTCACATCAAGTTTTCTCAATCAAGTATCTAGAGCTCTCAAGTGAAAGCAAGTCTTCAAGAATTCAAGTGTTCAATCATTCATCCATTAAGGAGATCCATTGTTAGCCATTGAAGAATTCAATCTCTTTGGAGCCCCCTTGAAGATTCACCCTTCTCCATTCATTCAAGCCTTCTCATATGCAAAGATCAAATGAAGATTGGTGTTGAAGATCAAAATACCATTGATTAGAGACATCTTGCCATCCATTGAAGCATTCTTATTTGTGGATTTGAGGATTTGAATCCTCTTCAAGGACTTCAACATAAGTGAGGTGATTTGTTTCAATTACTTTCTTTATGCACAATATATTTCAATTCAATTTCAAGGTTAATTCCTAAACTGGGGTTTGACTAAGGCAAACCCCCCATACAACCGAAAACCCCTATTTTCTTGTAGGTACAGGTGCAAAATCTTAGATCTAAGAGTGAATTTGGATACCCTTTTCAACAATCTTTCAGGATCTATGAACAGAATCAGAATCGGACTTCAAATAAATAATGTGGTCTTTGACCTTTTAATAGGTCAAAGTTGACCTGTGTGAATTTGGAGAAAAGATTTCTGGGTTTTGTTTGCCTTGACATTTATAGTCCAGAACAAGTGACGAAATCTTTAGAAAGTTCATACAGAAGCTAGAATTTAGTATTTTCCAAATCTGCCCTAATTCAAGGTTAGTATTTGCATTTCAATTATTTCAATTCCAAGTATAACACATTTTACCTAGGGAAACATCAGATTTATTCTTTCTTTCATATTCTCCATCAAATTGATTCGATTTTGCATTAACCTCTTTGGTTGATCAAATTGGATCTCCTTGGTGGGAATTTGGGTTTGAGAATAGATCCCTTTTTCCCCCTAAATATTATAAATAGGGTTGAATACATTTTAACACTATATATTTTGGTGAACCCGACATACTTACTCTCTTTCTTTTTTTGGAATTGGATGCCTTATTGTGTTAGATTCCTCTTTATATTGTCTTGTTAGTATTAGATTTGTCCTTTGTGATTAATCTTGCATGCTAATTAGATTTCACATTCATGCTTTATGTGTTCTTAGTTTAGTTCATTTAGTTTATGAGCTTTACTACCACTAGTCCTACTTATAATATTCTAGTTAGAAAAAGTCATAGACTCATGGGTGCCTTTGAGCCTAAATCTTCTCCTTTCCTTAGGATCCCTGATGATAACTTGATTCTTCATGATTCTGATCCTACTATGGAGAAAAAATCTTCTCACTCATCTCATGATGAGGATGATGCTTTAAGAGTTCCTCCTAAACAAGTCCAAAAACTTTCCACTGAACTTGATAAAATGGGTAATTGGCTTCTTCAAGAAAACCATAATCAAGAATCCATTCAAGCTATAGAGGCTCTTAAGAAAGTTCTCCATGATAGTGATCAAGGTGTTAACCTCTTGCGTGGTATTAATCATCTTGTGCATTCCAATGTTAAACCTTTAGCTCAAGAAGCTCAAGATTTAGGGTTAACTCCTCCTATCATTAGTGTTGAACCTCCTTCTAATCCTTTACCTAGTATTCCTATCTATACTCCTCCTTTGGTGACTATGACGGTTCCCTCTATTCCTTTGAGTGTTCCTCCTTTGTCCCTTCCTACATCACAACCTTCATATCATAATGTTCCTTTTACTTATTCCAATCCACTTCCAATTATAGTTCCTAGTGTTCCTCCAGTTGTGTCTTCTATTCCTGCAGCTTCTTACACTTTACCTAGTGTGTCTAATGTTTCTACTCCTCCTGTTTCCTCTAATGATTCAACCATCATCAGTTTGGCTCAAATTGTCTCATCCTTACAACAACAACTTGCTTCCTTAACTCAAAACAAGTTTAGTATTCCTACATGTGACATGGGAAGTCCCTTGTCCTGAGATATTATCCAAACTCCTGTTCCTCAACAAGGTGAGATGCCTCATCTTGAGAATATAATGGAAAAGGAGATCCTGTTCATCATGTTAAAACATTCCAAATCCTTCATAGTGATTATGCTCATGACCATAGGATTTTAGCCAAACTATTTGCTAGAACATTTCATGACAAGGCCTTACAATGGTTTTGTTCCTTGCCTCCTTATTCAATTGATTCCTTTCCACAGCTTGCTAATGCCTTTATTCAACAATTTCAAAACAATATTGGCCCGCAAGTGTCTTTGACTGATTTAATGCATTGTAAACAAGGTGCTAAAGAAAAGTTGATTGAATTTATTGGTCAATTTAAAAATTTGCATGCTCAGATCTCTTATCTTATTCTTGATATTGATATTCAATGTATGTTTATTTCCAATTTGCAAAAGGATATTAGAGATAAGATTCTGCTTACTGAATTTACCTCTTTTCAACAACTTTGTGCAGTGCTTCATCATTATCAATTACAAGTGAGTCAATTTGAGAGCAACACTCCAATGGCTCCTGTTCTAGTTGATAAGAGTGATGCTGCTCCTAATACAAATAAGTTTAAAAAATTCAACAACTATGTCAAGATAAACAAACCAGCGAATGCAGTTGCTGATCAGGTTGCTATTGCATCTCACAATGCCACTTCTACATCCAATGCTCTTCAACTAAATCATACATTTACACCTCTCTCTAAAACTTTACATGCTATTATTTATAGGTTGTTAAATGCTAATATGATTACTTTACCTCCTATTTGACCTCTTTTACCTACTACAATTGCATCTAAATCTTTTGATCAAAATGCTTTTTGTCAATATCATCGTCAGAATGGTCATGATACTGAGAAATGTTTTTCTTTAAAACATAAGGTCCAAGATCTCATTGATGCTAAGGCTTTATCTGTTGATAATCTGGATGGTAGTGGAAATCAATCTATCTCTCCTCCTAATCAGAACCTTCAAATCTATACGAATCCTTTACCTACGCATGATACTAATACTATTGCTCAATCGTCTGCTATGGAAATTATATATGATTCAAAGATGGATGATCTTAATCATGTCGTTAATCAAGTGGAGCATGTTGCTAAGCCTATATCTCCACCTCAACCTTCACTTCAAGTTCTATCTCAACCTCAAGTTAAACCCAAACCTAAAGTGAAACCTCAACCTAAACCTCGACAACAATTTAAGGATAAAACACCTTGGGAACTTTTGATTACCTTTGATGATTCTAAGATTATTAAGGCTCCTGATGGTCCCCTTTACATTGCTACTAGGGTTTCTCAGATACCTACTCATGGTTGTCTTGTTGATCCTACCTCCTTAGTCAATGTTATCACTGAAGAAAATCTTTTTATGAAAATCTTACAACGTGATTTATATGATACATCAGATGTGTGGATTCAAACTTGTAATGGTTTTATTTATCCCTCATTTGGTTCTATTACTTTACCAGTTGAACTTTTGGAAAAACTATGAACACTACCTTCGTTGTGGTTCCTACTTCTGATCAATTTCAAGTTAAGCTAGGTTTGCCTTGGTTGACTGCCATGCATGCTATTTCTTCCTCTATCCATAAGTGTCTTAAGTTCATTCATGATGGTGCAATGAAGATGATCAATCATAGTCTATATCAACCTTCTAGGCCTATAGATTGTGCTACTCTGGATTTCTTTTGGCCTTCATTACCTAATTCATGTCCTCCTCGCCCTGATAATCTTTTTCAATCGTATCAAGCTTACAAGAATCATAAGATTCTTCAATTAAGCATACCTCCTATGGATCTTAATCATGGTCTTTTACCTACACCTTTGATATCTCCTTTAACTATGGCTTCTAGTTCTATTAATCAAGTTCCTCCTACCAAACATTATCAAAGATCCTGTGATTATTTTTCCTATGGTTGATAATCCTATTGATCTTCCTAAAGAACCTATGAAGGATCCTACGATTGTTCCTCCTAGTTCTCAACTTATTTCAAATAAATCAAAATGTAATCGATCTGCTAATGAACATCGTAAAAAGCATCGTGCTCATGCTAAAACTAAAAGATCTCTACTTTCTATGGATACAACTACACATAATGTATTAGAAAATGTTGTTACTAATAATGATGTTCACATGCATGATTATGATGATTCTATTCATATCTTAGATCCTATTTTGATTAATTTGGATGAAGAAGATACTCTTGATGATACTGATAATGTTAATGATGAATATGAGACTATTGACATTGACATTGATTTGCCAAATATGCTTTCATCTCATTTAAATCTTACATCTAGTGTTGAACATAGTGATTCTCAAGAGGATCCTTGTTTGGAACTGGCTGTTATTCCTACTTTATTGGATATAGTCCCTCTTGCGAGTTACCCACCTACCCTAAATGATATACAATGAGATGGGGAAAGTAGGTGGCATGCTTGATCGGCTTGTCCTTCATGGTAGCTTTGTTGTGTGTTTTCCTATTGTACTGTGCTTCTCCCGTAATGTGATTGCTAAATGTTGTTAGATTATTTTATATGATTCTTGTTACTCAGTTGGTGCAAGATGATGGGAGAATCGAAACTGTTGTTCCATTCTTCTATATGTATCTCTATTCTTCTATATGTTGTTTGATGTTTTGTTGTAAATGTGCTATTGTTCGTAAATGTTTCCTTGTGTAATATTCTTGGATTCGAGATATGGTAGCACTAAATATTTTTGGTCTCCATGTCATGGTCTGAAAAGATTCTTCTTCGTATATCTTATGTGATCTTTCCTCCTTTGTGATTGTAGTTCTAATTTCTTTGGGGAATGATGTCAATTCATTTGCAATAATATCATATATATATTATCTTATGATCATACTAACCCCATGGTAGGTATATCCCTTCCGTGTTCTCTATATGTTTTTGTGATTTTTCCCTTGATTTGTCTTCATCTGGGGGCATCTCGACATGGAAATGTAATTAGTGGAGTTGTTTATGTTTCCATTAAAGCCATTGCTCCTATTAAAGTGTCAGCAATGACTTTAATGTGGGGGCATACGCTCTGCTCACTTATTACACACACGCACTTATGAAAAATTCAAAACATGTTAAATCTTCTAAAGGTAACACACATAAGTTTCCAAATCCTGAGGAAGATACACACTTTAAATTTACTTTTCAACCTTTCTTTTTGGATTAAGAACTAATCCTTAAAGTATGGATTTATATTAGGATCTCTTGATCCCTCCAGTTTCAAGCACACATATATTTTTGATCCCTTAAGGTCAGAAGTGTCCTTAAGATTGGATCCCCTTTTATTTTATTTTATTCTTATGGAATAGAATATTCCTAGGAATAAATTTTTGATGGGTTGACTAGTGAGTAGCCACATTCACTAGGCGGTTCAATTCCATCTTTCTAGTTGTGCCTTTTCTTTCTTGTGTGATTCACAATGGGACATAGGTTTTCATTGGGTGAGGTAATCACACTCCTTTCTCTCTAGAGATGTCTCTCTTATCTATGATCTAAGAGTCGATGAAGACTTGAGTCCCTGGGGGCTTGGGATTTGTCTTTGTCCCTTAGATTATGATAAGATTATCTTGTTATTTCTATCTCCTTTACCAAGAGTTTGCATCGAGTCCATACTCTTGCTAAAGTGGGGGCTTAATGTATCATCTTAAAATGGAAGCACTTCCATGTTAAGAGCATTTAGCCCTCTGAGTAGGTGGTTTGGGATCATGTTAAGCACCTTGATTGGGTCTTTGCATGTATTTTTCTTTCTCCTCACTTTCCACTTCTTCTCCACTCTTGATTTCTCCATTCTAGGTGAAATTAGGGTTAAGGTCATGATGAATTTTTTTGATTTTCCCTCTTCCATGGCTCTATTTTCTAGGTAGGGTTTAGAAATGAGACCTCCTAGTCCTTCATCATATCAATTAGGGGATTTTCTATTTGTTCTAGACACTGGTGTGTGTGTGAAAATTGTACCTGATCTATAGACACAACACTTCAGTAAAACATTAGAGGTTAGCAAAAATCAAAATCGTGCAAAATTGAAATCTAATTTAACCAAGTGATTTACTACCTTCTAGTAGGTGTGATATTGATGTTCTCAGATTGTTATCGAGATCAGTGACCTAGATGACACCTAAATGAAGGATTTGAATGCAATTGATCTAGATATGAATTGAATGCAATTAAGCTATTTTTTTGGATTTTCTATGCAATAAGAATGATAAAAACTTGATATGAAATCTACTCTATATGAAATTGATCTGCTAAAATGATCTAACAATGATATGAAAAAGAATCTAAATGCATGTAAAAAAAAACAAATTGATCTCACAATAGCCTTGATTCGCAATAAGCTTTGATTCTCCCAATTCCAATTCTCCAGCGTGATTGTGCAAAAATATCAGATGCGTGGATGCAAATTTGAGAGATGAATTATGAAGAGCTGAGCCTTGTTTTTATAGAAATCTAGGGCTTTGGAGGTGCATGGAAGAAAGCCATAAATCACTCAGATTAACTCAGCTTGATTTTTGAGTTATCTGATAATAAAGATAATTTAATTCACAAAAACATGCAAATCATGCAAAAATAGCTTTTTAACTCAAATTAGAAGTTTAGATCAACTTTAAAACTCAAAAAGGATGTTGAGTTCTAAAAAGTCAACACTTTGCATTGATTTTCTAATTTGGAGTTTAACTATTTCTTTGATTATGCACATGGATAATTATGAATTAATAAATAAATAAAGTGATTTATGCTCAACTTAACTGATTTTTGAAAATAAATAATTGATTTATGGGTTAATCAATTATTTAATCAAACTTTTATTAAAAACTATATTATTAAATAATGACAACTTGCTTTAATTAATTAAATAAAAATTTAATCAATTATTCATAAGATATTAGATTTATTGTCAAAATTAAATAATACAATTAATAATAGATAGAATTAAATTTAATTACACAATTAAGTGGCAAGATATTAAATCTAATTAATTAAATATGAAAATATTCAATTAATCAAACTTAGGATAAATGTGATTTATCGCCAAATAATCATTAAATTAAAGATAATTAAGATAATTAGGAATATTGCTAGGAATATTCCCCAATGCAGAATTTAAGATAATCAATTATGATTCGATGATGTTTAGATGTGCCTTAGATTAGGACTTTGATGTTGATTTCGTTCGATTTGTAGATGTAGGAGGTTAATGAACTTATAGCCCATTTTTGGGGTATTACATTTTGCCCCTCTTTGAATTACTGTGCGAAGCGCAGTGGTTCAAAGATAGTCTGTGTTTGATAAAGATATGAAACTGATGTTTGAAATTGATAATTGATATGAGATAGAAGCTGATTGATATTGATTTGATATGGAGATAATAGGTCCTGAATGAACAAAGATAGTGTTCACTGTAGCAGCGATGAACTGAGGATTGCAAAAAAGTGTCAAAACGCTTGATTCCAAACCTTAGGATTGCAAAGAAGTGAGTGACCGGTTCTAGACTCGATTGTCTTAGCAGAACTAGCAGGTATCACATCCGAATCCTTCAGTTTCCGAAGAACCAAGGAAAGAACACTATGATCCGATGGTTGCAAAAACTGATACAGTTTACAAGATTAGGAGAATACCAGATTGATATGGATCTTGATGAATTTGATATGCCCCAAGTGATGATAAATTTGCCCCGAGCGATGAGGTTTTTTGATGAATCAATAACTAGACGTGGTTATTGTCTTGATTACTGAGGAAAGATTGATAGAATTTGATTTATAGACTTTGAATGATGTGCAATACCATGCCCCGTTCGGGATTAAAATTGAAATCTAACAAGAAAAGTCAGCGTTGAGAGTTCAGAAGCATGTTAATTGATTGGAGAAGTGGTTATACACATTCAAGAATGCATTCTGCATCATTGGAAGGTCCCAAAAGACCAAGTTTGACTAGGTTAAACCATGAGTTGACCATAGTTGACCAAGTTGAAATTTTGATAGTTTGATGGAAGCTAATCAGTTAAGTTGAATTCTAGATTTTTGCTATGATTGAAGGTTGATTATGCAAGTAGTTAATAATATAAACAATCTCAGATTTTGATGTTGATCCCGAAAAAGGATTCTACTTTTTGTTTCATTGGACGAACCTTCGTGTGAGATTCAACTCTTGTTAGATTTGAAGATGCGAGTGGAGAATTGTTTAAGCATTGAAGTTTGTTTAGCCATTGTGAGATCATGCAACATGCAAAATGCAAAGAGACATGCAAAATGAAATGCAACCTAAGACCTAGGACCTAGTCATTGATCATGTGTCGATTTGTTATCATCATTGAACTTTTAGGTAACCGGATAAATCAATACAATGCCCACTAGCTATGAAACCATGGACATATGAATATCGATTTGTAACACTCAATAACCAATACAACACCCACTAGTCCAAAACAACCATGGAAATATGAATATTGGTTTTGTTTTCAAAATGTCAGATTAGATATAAGCACCAAGGCATAAATGCCAGGATGACCTGAATATCATGTCCATTTTGATATAGCAATTTGTATAAGCATCAAAACATCAACATTGTGATGACCTGAATACGCTTTGCGTGACAAACACATCAAATAGCCAAGAGATTATTCTAAATCTGATGTGAATTACCCGTAGTGACCCTTTATCATTCACATCCTTAGGTAAGATTGCGTTTCACAGTAGGAGAAAGAACTCACTCAAAAAGACAATAGTTAGATCAAACTTCCTTGAATTTTTTGGGTATCAATGGTCGAGGTACGCATGGCCATCCAATTTGAGATAGAGGCTCTTACAGTCGGACACCATTTCAATCCAAAATTTCCAAAGTTGTTAGATTTTCACATACAAGCAGAAGACAAAGAAAAGATTATGCCCCCAGTCATCACTCTCTAAATCCTCCAAAGGACATCATCGAAGAGCTCGAAGGGACACAATATGCAAAAATCTCAATGCGAATTAGTAAGCATACAAGGAGATAAAAGCATGTAAAAAAGCATAGATTGTGTTCAGTTTGATGTTTGATGTTGATTGTGTTGTTGTAAATGAAAAATCCTTTCGGGAGACAAGACTAACTGACCAACTCACATGAAGCTTCAAAATGACTCTGAATAGACATGATACATCTAAGATACATCAGAGACCATAGGATATGACATTGATTGCCCCCAAGTTTGAACATTGATAGGATACAGACACTTGAGCAGATTGGTGGACAAACCGACTTATTGAAAATTGGAAATGCAAAAAAAACATACCGGGAGATATGTACACACTAAAGCAAGACTAAAAGCTGGGAAAGACCAAGATTGCACTAATAGATGGAGCATTTTGAAACAAGTGGTGCCCGTTTGCCAAGTTTTCACCATCTTGGTAGAGATTCTATTTTTGCTACCAAGGTGCCTGTTTCCAAGTTTTCACCAAGGCGCTTTTTTTTTTCATTTTTGATATTTTTTGATTTTTTTGTGAATCATCAAGGTGCCTAATGCTAGGTTTTGACCAAGATGTTCATTTTTTCAGGACTTTTTCTAATTTTAAAGATTTTTTCAGGACATTTTACCATAGACTGCATGCCTTAGGTGCATAATTTCTTCAGATGGAGAACATTGATTGGTTCTTGGAGCTGTTCTCCTTCAGTCATTGAGAGTTGATAGGCAATAGAGCCAAAAGTAGCAGTGATAACAAAGGGACCCAGCCAGTTGGGTTCAAACTTCCCCTTGCGTTCTTGATGGGATTGATTTTTAGGATTTTCTCTCAAGACTAGATCACCAACCTAAAATTATCTATGTTTGACTTTCTTATTGTAGCCTCTAGACATTCTCTTCTGATATACTCTAAGATGATCATACGCTGCTTGTCTACACTCATCTAGTAGTTCAAGTTCTTGCAACCTAGGCACTCTATAGTCATCATCAGTTATGAGACCATGTATTCTAATTCTTAGTGATGGGATTTCAACCTCAATAGGCAGTACCGCTTCAGACCCATAAACTAAAGTGAAAGGTGTAGCCCCTATGGGAGTTCTGATACTTGATCTGATACTTGTTCTGATACTAAGTCTGATACTTGTTCTGATACTGGTTCTAATACTTGTTCTGATACTGGTTTTGATACTTGTTCTGATACTGGTTCTGATATTGGTTTTGATACTGGTTCTGATACTAGTTCTGATACTTGTTTTGATACTAGTTGTGATACTTATTCTGATACTTGGTATACTTGATAGCATCTTTTTCCATTGTAAACTCCCAAGTAAGATCATATTGTGCAGTCCCAATGTCTAGCAAGGTGGGGAACAAGAGGGATTGGCAAGCTGTTGGAAGAGATGGAAGACAAGAGAATGAAAGAGAATGAAGGGAAGAAATCCTCAAGGTAAAACTCCTCAAGAATACTCAAGCTAGGGAAAAATTGTTATGTAAAGTGCATTTGGACAAGCAATAAAAGGCTAGCATAGGATAAATCACAAAAGTGTAATGCCAAAGAAGGATAGGATGTAGTCCAAAGGAGTAGACATGTCAAGAGGTTTCAAAGCATCGTGTTTCACTCTTTCTTTCTATTTTTTATTAGATCAAGATCAAAGGGGAAAAGGATAGTGATAGGAAAAAATGAATGGAGGAAAATAAATATGAAGGCTAAAAAGGAAGGGAATGAAAGCAAGATCATCGGAAGATAGCTCACAAGATAGCCAAATGTTCATGTATAGATTAACATTGTCAAGATCAAAGAGAGAAGATGGAATGGATGAAATATGTAGAAGAACTACGAATGATGCCGGATTGCCAGGTTTTTATCATGGTACTTATCCAAGGTGCCACAAAGGAGTGGTTTTCACCATAGGATGAATTTATTTCTCTTTACTTTTGCTACCAAGGCACCTGTTTCCAGGTTTTCACCAAAGCACATTTTCAATTTTTATATTTTTCTTTTTTTTTTTTAATTTTTCTTTTTTTAGAAGAAGGCAAGCTTTTAGATAGTGCTCCTTGAAATGATAAACCAGGATATGCCAAGGATTCAAAATGATATGCTCAAAAATGCTGATAGGAAAAGGAAGATGGAAGAGGAAAATGGAGGATAAGGTTTTATGTAAAGTGAGTGAGGTTGGAAGATAGGAGGAATAGACAAATGAGGAAAAAAGATAGAAGGTAGAAGGATAATGAATGGAAGGATTATGAAAGGGTAGATGGAAAGGAAGGCAAGCTCAACATCAACACATACCTTGCAGGGTGGTGAGAGGATGGAGGAATCATGAATGAAGGAATACATGAAGGAATATGGTGAATGGATAGCAGAGGTTGTGGTTTAGGCACATGGAATATAGGAATGCTTTTGGAAGAAGATGAAGTGGAAGTCTTTGGAAGTTTGAATGTCAACTTAACTTTTTGCTCAACACCAGACTCTTTCAAGAGAGACTTTGGAATCCATATAGCCATAGGCTTTTCATTTCATTTTGGTAATTTGGAGAGAATATCTTTAATGATGGATTTTGAAACCCATACTTGTCTTGTAGTTTTCATCTTAGATATCTCTTTTGACTTTATGCATCCATGTCATTTAGAGGAGACATGGTGATCCTTTTTTGATGGATTCTTGTATTGCTTTTTTTTCTTGTATTGAACATTCAAGTTACTTCCAAAAGACTTGGGACTTGTGGAAGAAGGAGGATATGACTGGTTTAGATGGGTGGATGGATGAAAAGGATTCAAGGGTATGCATCTATGTTGATCTTGAGGAAAGATAGGAGATGGAGGTATGTAAGGACCCAAGATGGATGGCAAATTAGGAGAGTTAGGAGGGGAAAGTGAAGGGACATAAGGACCCAAGATGGAAGGCAGATGTGAAGCCCTTAGTAGTGGTGGAAGAGGTCCAAGGATGGAGGTGGAAGACGCAAAAGGATAATCAACAAGTTCATCAGCATCTATATGACAACCAAGGACATCAGTATCTTTAGAGTGAGCATTAGAATTTTCAATAGAATCATGGATATCTTGAATATGAGCACCTTCTTTGATAGGATTGTTCAAAGCTTGCAAAGACTTAGGAAGAGTAGAAAGTGGAAAAGAACATGGAGTGGTAGAATAAGAAGATGGAAGACTTTGATCTTGACAAGGATCTTTGGATAGCATAAGTGCATAATTTTTTTCTTGATTTTCAATAGGCTTAACATTGGAAGTAACAACACCATTTTTACCAACCTTAATGGAAGTATCATCTTTGGAAAGTGCAAGCATAGTAAGGTTATTTTGATTGTCAATAAGCTCAACAGTGTAAGTAGTAGCTTGATCTTGCTTAGGAGAAGACTTAAGACATGGTGGAATGCATGAAAAAGGGTGTACAGGATCAAAAGAACCATGAAGCAGATAAGAGACATCGGGAAAAGGAGTGGATGACATGGAGGGTTCTAGATCTTGATCTTTCTTTATGTTCTTTTCTTCATCATTTTTAGAGTCCTCTTGACATGGAGCCACTTCTAAGGACAAGGAAGCATGTTGGGATTGTATGGATGACTTTGGAAGAGATGGTGGAGGACTAGCTGAAGTAGGGATTATGAAGGCTTAGGCTCTTTTGTTTTATCATTATTGAAAGTATTTGCAGCCAAGTGAAGGTTAGCCTGAGTTTTTTTAAGAGGTAGCCCTGGAGGATAACTATAGGGAACTACATGAAAAGTATCAGGGCTTGTGTCGAATGAAGGTTCTGTGAAAGATTTGAAAGACTCAAAAGCTTTAGGAAATGTACGGGTATTGGAGGAAGTAGGGGATGGAAGGGAACCATCACAAGACAAAGGTTCAACATTAACATGATCTTTCTTGAGAGTGCAATCTTTATTTTTAGCCTGAGTGTTCTTAGAGGAGAGATCCTTATAGTATTGACGTTTCAAATTAGCACGGTACATTTTATATTCCTCAATAAAAGTAGATGTATCATCTAGATATTGTCCACAAAAGCCATCAAAGTCTCTTTCAAAATTAGAATCATATGGATCACCATCATGATCTATCCAATGTGATAGCCCATTTGTAGTAAGCAGGAACACACGACGAGGAGGACTCTTAGGAACAGAGGTGTCATAGGTATCATTATATTGTCCATCATCATAGTCATCATAGTCTCCAAAGATGGATGTGTCACTCTTCGTGGAAGATGTATCATAAGGATTATCACATTGCTCAAATTCTATCCGGGGGCATGGTGGCATGTACAAGTCTTTATCAAATGGAAAAGGACATAGAGCTTCCATGGAGAACTCTTTAGGTTCCTTTTCTTTCTCAAGTTTGTTAAGTTCAACTTGCATAGCATGCATCTATTTCATCATAGCAATGATTAGAGCTTCTTCCTCATGTGTACTGATTCTCAATAGCTACTGCTCTATTCCTGACATAGTGATTCGTTCGACAGATTCTGAAATTAGGCTGAAAAAGCTAAATATCTGGCAATTCTGACAATTTTTTTGACAACTTTCAAAAATTTCCCAAACGACACTCTATAGACTCGTACGATAGTGGGTATGCTATGAAATGATAGTTGCAAAACTCGTATGACAATTGGGTAGCAATGAAATGATAGTTGAAAATCTCATACAACAGTTGAAAAACTTGCATGATAGTTGCTAGCAGGATTTGACTTTTTGAATTTAACTAGCAGAAAGATTTGTACGACACTAGGTACTCAATCATACGACATATGGGTTGTAATGAAACAACACTTGGAAAAAATTGCATGACTTTTGACTTCCTGAAATGATTTTTGACAACAGAAAGGATTTTACGTCAATTTTTGCAAAATTTTGAGTTTGCAGATTCGGATTGTTTGCAAATTTCAATGTCCAGATTTGAGGATTGTAATAGATTTGTTCATTTTCAGTAACTAGATAGATAAACAAGCACACAAAATAGCAAGCAAGTGATTTCAAGCATGTCTGAAAATAATGAACAAGGGTAAAAGCAACCTTGCGAATGAACAATCAAGTGACTTATTCATTCTAATCCTCAGAAGTGTTAATTGTGTATGTTCCAAAAATGTTTTGCAATAACACACATATACCCTATAAAATGAAAATTTGGCCTCACTAGGGTTTTTAGTAATGGTTTGACTCTGCAACTTTTATGATCCAAAGGGGTGAACTCTAATCCCGATGCACCAGGGTTTTGACACAGTCTGAGAACTTAATCTTCAGGAGCTGCTAGGGAGATCTGACAACCCAACAATGAACCATACCTATGGAGATTTCTTCCACAAGGACATTTATATAGCAGCTGTCACTACCACGGCGAAAATGGCTATTACCATTTAAGGTTCCATCAACATAGTTTTCCCTATGAAGGGAGTGTCTGCTACGGTTAACCCTCTCTCAAGGTGACTCACAATAGTATACCACAAGGGGACTTGGCTCCAGATCCAAGGTTTTTGACACCTTTTCACTTTTAACCCAAACAAAGCAAGTAGATTAACCTGACATGCTAAGACAAAGTTTTGCTTCACCAAGGTCTATGATGTCAACTCCACGGGATCTATCAACCTCTTCGGGGAGAGAATGTATCAATCAATAAGAGAAGGTGCACTAACCAATTTTGATTTACCAAAGCTCGTGATGTCAACCCCACATGATCTATCAACCTCTCCTGGGAGAGAATGTATTGATCAATAAGAGAAGACACACTAACCGAGTTGAATGTGAAACGCACTCACTATCCTCCCTACCTACAAGGATTCTATCATCAAGAAGGATTTCACTGGGAATCCAATCTCTCAAGAATCACAAATAGTGTTCATAGGGCCTAATTACTATGTGAGTACAGATGTATGTTTCCAAAAGCAAATCTACCAAAAGTACCCAAAAAGTAGAAAGAGGAACACTTAATGCTTAAAGTGAATATGAGATGAGTCCACAAGGTGGAACACTTAACACCTCACACAAGCTAAAAATGAGTCCCCAACTTAGAAAACAAGTGATTTCCTAAAAGCACAAATGGGTTTCCAAGTGGAACACTTAACGCTTCTGTCCTGTTGACCCCTCCCCTTTAATGTGGCGCTGATATTGCAACCACGGGGTAGAATGAGGGGTCAACAGATTAGCAAGTCCAATAACCCAAAATAGAAATCAAGATCAATCACAAGTAATCTAAGACTGCTAATAAATACTTAAGGTGTCACAACCTAGTATCAATTATGCAAGTGTGTAAAACAAAAGCATGAAAAGAATCACCCAAGCTAGACACATGAGAGATTTATTTTAAGCCCAAATCAAAATATTATCAGCACAAGTGGAATACCTGAGATCCTCGCAACATGCTTAGTAGATTTTTACTTTATTTTAGAAAACTTTACGCTTTTTCAAGTCAAAACTAGCAAGAGTCAATCAAAAATAGAGAATTCCAACTATTAAGATTAGCTGTTAGTCAAAATCTGAAAATCAAATCTGACAAACTGCCTGCAAAAATGAAATGACAATTGAAATCTGATGCCTAAACTCATACAACAGTGGGTCTATTACCAGATGACAGTAAGAAACTTGTACGACAGTGGGTATGCTCCCAGACGACAGTCTGGAACTCGTACGACACTAGGTGTCTGATGAAATGATAATCCAGCTTCCAAATGACAGTGGGTGCCTGATGAAATGATACTCAGTCAACTGTCGTATGACAGTAGGCTCAAACTCATACGACTTTTGTCAGAAACTCGTACCCTGTATGGACAAAAAATAAAAATCATATTTTTGCACAAAAATCAAGGAGAAAAAGATAGAAATTGATAGAATTGAATTGGAAACCTGTTTTAGGGCCCCACGGTGGGCGCCAGAAATGTGTGTATGAAAATTGTACCTAATCTGTAGACACAACACTTTAGTAAAACATTAGAGGTTAGAAAAAATCAAAATCATGCAAAATTGAAATCTAATTTAACCAAGCAATTTACTGCCTTCTAGTAGGTGCAAGATTGATGTTCTCAGATTGTTATCGAGATTAGTGACCTAGACAACACCTAAATGAAGGATTTGAATGCAATTGATCTAGATATGAATTGAATGCAATTAAGCTATTTTTGTGGATTTTCTATGCAATAAGAATGATAAAAACTTGATATGAAATCTAATCTATATGAAATTGATCTGCTAAAATGATCTAACAATGATATGAAAAAGAATCTAAATGCATGTAAAAAAAAACAAATTGATCTCACAATAGCCTTGATTCGCAATAAGCTTTGATTCTCCCAATTCTAATTCTCTAGCGGGATTGTGCAAAAATATCAGATGTGTGGATGCAAATTTGAGAGATGAATTATGAAGAGCTGAGCCTTGTTTTTATAGAAATCCAGGGCTTTGGAGGTGCATGGAAGAAAGCCATAAATCACTCAGATTAACTCAGCTTGATTTTTGAGTTATCTGATAATAAAGATAATTTAATTCACAAAAACATGCAAATCATGCAAAAATAGCTTTTTAACTCAAATTAGAAGTTTAGGTCAACTTTAAAACTCAAAAAGGATGTTGAGTTCTAAAAAGTCAACACTTTGCATTGATTTTCTAATTTGGAGTTTAACTGTTTCTTTGATTGTGCACATGGATAATTATGAATTAATAAATAAATAAAGTGATTTATGCTCAACTTAACTGATTTTTGAAAATAAATAATTGATTTATGGGTTAATCAATTATTTAATCAAACTTTTATTAAAAACTATATTATTAAATAATGACAACTTGCTTTAATTAATTAAATAAAAATTTAATCAATTATTCATCAGATATTAGATTTATTGTCAAAATTAAATAATACAATTAATAATAGATAAAATTAAATTTAATTACACAATTAAGTGGCAAGATATTAAATCTAATTAATTAAATATGAAAATATTCAATTAATCAAACTTAGGATAAATGTGATTTATCGCCAAATAATCATTAAATTAAAGATAATTAAGATAATTAGGAATATTGCTAGGAATATTCCCCAATGCAGAATTTAAGATAATCAATTATGATTCGATGATGTTTAGATGTGCCTTAGATTAGGACTTTGATGTTGATTTCGTTCGATTTGTAGATGTAGGAGGTTAATGAACTTATAGCCCATTTTTGGGGTATTACAACTGGGTCCTATTCTGACATCAAATCTTGCATCTCTGGCATCTCCTGGAACCTCTGCTACAAAACTTGGCAAAGTTAGGGTTTGAGGTCAAAGTCAACCTCAACCTTGACTAGGTTAGGGTCGACCTCGACCCTAACCAGGTCAGGGTCGACCTCGACCTCAACCTCTTCCCGCTAGGATTTCAAATTTCAAATGTTGGCAGTTTGGCTTTCAGGAAAATTATTTCTCCGCTTCCAAGTCGGCTGTTTCGAGCTCTGAAATGGTAAATCCTTTAATTGTATTTAATTAAGGTATATTTTCTAAAGGTGAGGACCTAATTGGGATTTAATTCTCCAAGGTGACCCATCTAGAGGAGTGTGCCCTAGATCACTATAAAAGGAGGCCTTCCTCTCTCATTTTCACATCAAGTTTTCTCAATCAAGTATCTAGAGCTCTCAAGTGCAAGCAAGTCTTCAAGTATTCAAGTGTTCAAGCATTCATCCATTAAGGAGATCCATTGTTAGCCATTGAAGAATTCAATCTCTTTGGAGCCCCCTTGAAGATTCACCCTTCTCCATTCATTCAAGCCTTCTCATATGCAAAGATCAAATGAAGATTGGTGTTGAAGATCAAAATACCATTGATTAGAGACATCTTTTCATCCATTGAAGAATTCTTATTTGTGGATTTGAGGATTTGAATCCTCTTCAAGGACTTCAACATAAGCAAGGTGATTTGTTTCAGTTACTTTGTTTATGCACAATATATTTCAATTCAATTTCAAGGTTAATTCCTAAACTGGGGTTTGACTAAGGCAAACCCCCCATTCAACCAAAAACCCCCATTTTCTTGTAGGTACAGGTGCAAAATCTTAGATCTGAGAGCGAATTCAGATACCCTTTTCAGTAATCTTTCAAGATCTGTGAACAGAATCAGAATTAGACTTCAAATAAATAATGTGGTCTTTGACCTTTTAAAAGGTCAAAGTCGACCTATGTGAATTTGGAGAAAATATTTCTTGGTTTTGTCCGCCTCGACATTTCCAGTCTAGAATAGGTGACGAAATCTTCAAAAAGTTCATACAGAAGCTAGAATTTAGTATTTTCCAGATCTTCCCTAATTCAAGGTTAGTATTTGCATTTCAATTATTTCAATTCCAAGTATAACACATTTTACCTAGGGAAACATCATATTTATTCTTTCTTTCATATTCTCCATCAAATTGATTTGATTCTGCATTAACCTCTTCGGTTGATCAAATTGGATCTCCTTGGTGGGAATTTGGGTTTGAGAATAGATCCCTTTTCCCCCCTAAATATTATAAATAGGGTTGAATACATTTTAACTCTATATAAAACCCACCTAGAGACCAATACAAGTCTTAAAGGATGGACTACCTCCTTGCACCACCTCACATTTCTAGCTAGGAGTGCTAGGGAGATTATATTCGATGGAGAGTTTTCTTGGTTACTTCAAGGTGGTTGAATGCAAGTGTTTTAAGTGCATATATTTTAATGTGACTTAATTGATTAAATGAAAATTAGTTACTTATAACTAAAGTAAACATACAATTACAAATATTCTAATTATGGGAAATTAAAGAGATAAGTACAATGAATAAATACCAAGCTCCACAAGATCATAGTCTTAGACAAATGTGTGAGTCTTGGACTATAGTGTAGAAGTCATACCCTAGGATGGTGCACTAACATCTTGTATGGATAGGGTATAAATGAGAAAAAATAGAATGTGATACTAAATAATAGATTACAAGACTGATAGAAAATAACTCTTCCAAGGACATAAAATAAGAAAGAAAGAACAAAATGACATAATATGAACATATAATTGAAATAGATTGAGAAAATGAGATGGTAAATGGACTATATGCAATGTAGATAGTGAGAAGGAGAGATAGAATGAACCTAATTGTGATGGTTTATTATGAACTCCTATATAATTTCATGAATCCACAAAGAACTTGCACACACAAAAAAAGAGAAAAGGGTTTAGGTGAGTGTTCATATAATTTCCTTAATTAAGTCCCTATTTTGGTATCCCCACCTCCAAAACAACCATTTAGCTTTGATAACATGAGTGATAGATAACTAAGTAGAGACAATAAAGTAAATGCAATATGAATGAGAAATAGATACAATAGATAATATGATTCATTGACTCAAAAAGGTGATGAGAGGACTCCCATATGAGAGAGAAAATCCCAAAAAGAAGCATGGAACCATGACATGTGATATCTTGAAGACTTTAATGGAGAAACATGCAAAAAGTGGCATGTATGGAGATCCAAGCAATCTGTAAAGTGTGAGAAAATAGCCAAGAGGTTGAATGAATCACCGAGAAGTGCAAAATGAGTAGCGAAGAAGACCAAATGAAGGAAAATGAAGGGTTTAAAATGCATTTGGATGGAATCCTATGTAGGAAAGCCCATCATTTGGGTGTTATAAATGAAAGTTGATAGTTCATAGTACTTTGATGGAAATCTATATGTATATAGATTCAAAAACATTAGCATGTGGTGTGAACGTCTCTGTGGCATGCACTTGTCCAAAGCCATTGAGGCTGCATGGAAAGACTCTTGGAATGAGAGATGAGTTGGCTAAAGGAGGAGGATGATGGGGATTGTGTGGATCTTGAGTCTTAGGCTAAGGTAAGGAAATGTGAAAATGGCCTTTTACATGTGGGTGTAAAATTTAAGCCATTACACTTACAAGGGAAAGCATAAAAAACTAGTAGCTAAAAGATAACAACAAACTAGTAGAAAGATAGAAAACAAAAAATTATTTAATATTTTTAAGAGCCTCCATTTCCTTTTCTTCCAATTGAGTCATGTTGAGAGCTATCTTTTATAAGGTCGAGAAAATCTTGATTGTTATCTTTCTTCTTCAAGTTGTCTCTAGTCCTTTTTGAAGGACCAATGTCTCCTCCTACATCTTCTCAAATGTTTCAACATCAACCATCACCCCCTCCTTTTGAAGGCTTTCAAATTATCCTACCATATTATTGAGACTCTCCATAGAATTCTTAATCACTTTGTCATTGTAGGTGATAAGGGAGATGATATTGTCATTAATCTTTTGAAACTTTCCTTTCAAATGTTTAAGTCTTGCATCATATTATTTTTTGATTTTATCTTCCATCTTCATAACCCTATTGTAAAATTCCTTCTTAAGATTTGGTTGGTATTGATTGCATGAAGCTTAATATTGGTTTCTTTGATTTCATTAAAAATCCACTTCTACATTCTAAAATTGTTGAAAAAAACATTACAAGAAATAGAAAGAAAAACATTAGGTCTTTCCCTATCAAGATTAAGATAAGGAGAGTCCACATGAAGATCTCTGAAAAAAGGGGTTCTCTCAATCGTATTATTGATAGGCATCGACTTATCTAGAATCGCAAGATTGGATGACTTTGAGGGAAATTTAGTCACAAAGAAAAGGGATCTTCTAACCTTCTTATTCTATTGAGCCATCTTATTTTTATTTTATAGTTCCAAATCCAATTCATCCTCCTAAGTATGCTAGTCCTCATCAAAATAGTGTCTCCTAGAGGTCTCATCCTTTGAATTTAGCTCATAGGAAGAATCAAGGGCCCATAAGGAAGGAGAGGGTTGAGATTTGAAGTGTTCAAATATCAATAACGATAAAATATCATGAAGGATTGGGATTTTATTATTTTTACTATGCTCCTTCATACTAGAATTGATGGAAATGAGAAAATAAAAAGGAAAATAAATCTTCACTTTAAGCCTGAAGTGGTTCAATGGAATATAATGGTTCCTAAAATCCCTAGTATAATGACCATGTAGGGTCATAATTTCATAATAACTAGAAGCACTATTAATATTATTTAGAACAATAGAGAGGGGGGGTGAATCAGTTGTTCTTAGGTCCAAAAGTACCAGTTGAACTTATAAACACTTCAACAAACTTAGATCTAATCACCAACTCAACTCGGTCTTCAAAGAACATATATCAAAAAACATATAACATGCAGTCCATTGTCCTACAATAATCAACTTACAAAATATCAAAATATCCGCATCAAAACATTCACACAAGTATAACACTAAAATTTATAGTAGAAACCCAACTTGGGAAAAACCAATTTGTAACATGTTACTGATATTTTCACTCTTCTGAAGTGAGCTCTGTGAAAAGCCAATCTTGTTAAAGGATTACAAACACACTATTAGGTGCGACCTTGTTAAAGGATTTCAATCACCCTGTTAGGAGTGGCCTGGTCAGAGGACTTAAGTACATTCCATTAGAATTCCACCGTGATAAAGGATTTAAATAATAACTGTTAGGTCAACCTTGATTAAAGGATTTAGATTGTTACAATGGTTAGAAAGTAGCATTAGTTTCTGATCTATAAAACATACAACTTACTTTGTAGATATCAGATCCAATTCACACATATATGCTGATTTACTGATTGAGTTCCATTTCCATCACTGATCTGCTTAGAATTCACTTCAAGAAATCACAACTCTGATCTTCACCTTCAACCTTCTACTTAGACTTATCAGTCAATAACATCAACATCACTGGCATACTCTATAATGTCACAATTAGGTTTTCTTTATACCTCTCCAGATAGGTATATTTGTCTTTTTCCACTTTAT
The DNA here is from genome assembly GCA_027943335.1 of Chamaecyparis obtusa. NCBI lineage: Eukaryota > Viridiplantae > Streptophyta > Pinopsida > Cupressales > Cupressaceae > Chamaecyparis > Chamaecyparis obtusa. The sequence continues at coordinate 1,487,965 of BSBK01002848.1, forward strand.
CTCCATCGTCGATCTTAGGTTAGGTCAGATCCATCAGATCTTTCCATCATTTAAGTTCTTCATCCAACCTTCTAGAAATGTCATCAATCTCCTTATTTAATCCATAGTAAAATAATTTACCTCATATTAAATTCTCCATACAATCAATTAATAAAGTCAACACAATTTACATAACCCAAGAATTAAACCATGTCGGCTGGAAATTTGAATTCTTCCTCCAAATGTAAATTGATGACACTTGATCAATACTATGTTCATCTCCCCAGTCATCATTACATAACTTGGTCATCTCTTCAAACTATCTTCCTTGACTAATACTATCTTGCTTGGTAATTTCCTAACACTTGACATATACTGATGTTCGGTCAACACTAGATTTACTCAGTATATACTATCACTCGGCTGACACTAACATCACTCAGCTTAAACTAGATTTCTTCACTTTTTCTCGGTTAAGCCTACTTCTCCAGTCTTTCTTCTTACTTAGATAAAAAATACATTATCTTATCATAGTGCCAAATAATCAAGTACCCATTGAAGTATCAAATAACTCAACCTTTCCCTAGGTGCTATTTTTATCTCCCTTTCCCTAATCCTTTGCATCAATAATAGATATAGTATTTTCTTAGATAGCAATTATGTTACCGATTAAGGTTTGACATAAAGGACAATACAACAATTTTTTCAATTGTAATTTCCAACAATCTCCCTCTTTGGCATTAATGGCAACACCATATGAATAACACATGATTTACCAAACAATCCAAAAAATATTGTATAATATTCTTAGCTTCATTCTAAAATAACTTAGCCTTTCCTTGCTTGACCGTTTATGTAGTAACTCCCTTTGAATCTTTGAATCTCTTCCTCTTGATGTGTTTTCATCTAAAATCTCTTCCTCTCTGACAAAGATGCCAAAGAAGTAATTAAACTTACATCTTTCACATGTAAATGTCATCTTGTCAGTTCAGTATTAGTATTTATCCCTCTATCATCTTGCTTGTGACTAATTATCATCTTTTTTGTGCATTTCACAACTCTTGACAGCTCCTAAAGTGTGACCTTTCCTGCATCAATTTTTTAGATACTCCATTCAACACATTTGATGCAGTGCTCCTAGCTTGACTAGGCAACCTCAGTTAGGGGAAGCACCCCTAGTTTACCTCTTAGATATTCAAGAGCATCCTTAGGTAAAAATTTTGTGAATATGTCTGCTATTTGTTCCTTTGTGTTCACATATTCCATTCTCACTTCTTTTTCTTGTACCAATTCTCTCAAGTAATGATACTTTATTGCAATGTGTTTGGTCCTTATGTGCATTAATGGGATTTTTGATATATTGATAGCACTTGTGTTATCACAAAATATAACAATTATTTTAGTAATCTCCTCTTTCATACCTTTCAATAATTGCTTGATCCATATCAGATTTGAACAGTTCATTGCAACTGCCACATACTCAGCTTCTGCTGTAGATTGGGAAATGAAATTTTGTTTCTTGCTTGTCTAGGAGACTAATCTCTGTCCAAGAAAGAAATCTCCTCCATTTGTAATTTTCATGTCATCAACATTTCCTACCCAATCAACATCAGTGTAGACTCTCAGTTCAAATTTTTTAGTCTTCTTGTAGTATAATCCATACTCTTCTTTCCCTTTCAGATATCTCATTATTCTCTTCACAACCATCATATGAGTTTCCTTAGGATTGGTAGAGAATCTTGCCACAATCCCAATTGCTAGAGCTATATCTGGTCTACTATGAACAACATATTGCATCTTTCCAATCATGGATATGTACAGGGTTTGATTCACTTTAGCAGTATCATCAATCTTAGATAATTTCTATCCAGTAGCCATAGGTGTACTTACTGGCCTTGAATCCTCCATTCTAAAATTTTTTAGTATCTCTTTGACATATTTAGATTGTGTTATAAAGATACCTTTCTCCATCTGATAGATTTGCAAACCAACAAAGAATTTGATCTCACCAAACATAGACATCTCAAATTTAGTTTGCATCTCACTTGAACATTTCTAACATAGGGCATCTTTTCCACCAAATATAATATCATCTACAAAAATTTCTACTAACAAAATCCCTTTACCTTCTTCAGCTTTCATGTACAAATTTTTGTTGTCATTTGTCCTTTTAAATCCAATATTTATCAAATAATGGTTTAGCCTCTCATACCATGCTCTGGGGGCTTGTTTCAATCCATACAATGCCTTATTCAATTTGAAAACCATGTTTTTCTTGTCTGGATCAATAAATCCTTTAGGTTGTTCAATGTATACTTCTAATATACCATTTAAAAATGCAGACTTGACATCCATTTGGTATACTTTGAAATATCTGTAGGAAGCATATGCAAGTAGAGTTATTACTCCTTCTAATCTTGCTACAAGGGAAAATGTTTCCCCATAGTCTATTCCTTCTTCTTGAGCAACCTTTGCATACTAGTCTTTCCTTATTCCTTGTGACTTGTCCATGTTCATTTAGCTTGTTCCTGAATACTCATTTTGTTCCAATAACATTCTTGTTTTCTGGTCTTGGCACCAGAGTCCAGGTATCATTATTTTTAATTTGATCTATTTCTTCATTCATATCTTGAATCCATTCTTCATTCTCTAAAGAATCTTTTACTATCTTAGGCTTAAACTCACATAATAAACTTGTAGGGTCTTTCAACTTACTTTTGGTCAAGAATCTAGATTCCTTATCTCCAATGATTTTTTCAAGCTTATGATGTCTTCTTACATACTATACCAATATAGGTTTAGATTTATTTTCTTCTTGGTCTTCAGGTTCATCATGAAAATGATCAGATTCCTCTTCTGATTGCTTGACAGTATCCTCCTGATGCTCGATAGTGCTTATCTAGGACTTGACATCCGGTGTAGGTGTGTTACTTCCCTCTCCTTATTATATATAGACAAAAGATCTATAATCTTCAGGTTCTCTCTTTCCTTCTTGATCATTTTTCTTTGCATATTCATCAACTCTCACATTTGCACTTTCCACAATTTTGTTAGTGTTAGAATTCAAACACTTATAAGCTTTACTCTTAGTGGAATAGCCTAGGAATATGCCTTCATCACTCTTTGTATCAAACTTTCCATTTTTATTATCCTTTAGTATATAGCATTTACTCCCAAAGATTCTAATGTATTTCACGTTAGGTGCATATCCATGCCATAATTCATAAGGTGTAACATTTGTACATTTTTTGATTTATACTCAATTTAAGGTATAAATAGCTATACTTACAACTTCTCTCTAGTATTTACGTGCAACATTCTTCTCAATCATTAGTGTCCTTGCAAAATCCAAAATAGATCTATTTCTCCTCTCAGCTATACCATTCTATGGAGGGATTCTACGTGCAGACATCTGTCTCTTGATTCCTCTATCATTGTAGAACAGATTGAACTCATTTGATATAAACTCTCCACCTCATTCAGATCTCAGACATTTTAGGCTCCTACCTATTTCTTTTTCAACTTTTTCCAAATACCATGTAAACAATTGAAATACATCATATTTTTCCTTCAAAAACATTACAGTCATCATCCTAGTGTAATCATCAACAAACATAATAAAATAATTAGCACCACAATAACTTTGTATATCCATAGGTCCAAAAAGGTCAGTATGAACTAAATCCAAAATATTCTCAGAAGTAAATGTCTTTCTCTTGAAACTAGACTTTGTCATTTTTCCCAACTGACATTGTTTACACATCATATTATCAGGTTTCTTCAATCTCAAAAAACCTCTAACTTTCTTCTTTTTACTAATACTTACTAGATTGTCAAAGTTAACATGACATAGCCTCTTATGCCATAACCATACATCATCAAATTGTGCAAAGAAGCATGTTTCTTCAGATAGATCTAGATAGAACAAGTTACCTCTAGTATGTTCTCCACTTCCAATTAGTTCACCAGTAGCATCAAATATTTTAGCCTTTTTGTGATGAAATTCCACTTGGTGACTAGTGTTGTTAAGCTGTGCAACACTCAAAATTTTTAGTTAAGACCTTCAACCCAATAGGCATTTTCACAAGTGATCTTATCAGTTAGCTTAATCAATTCTTACCTTTCATAGGACATGGTGCATCATTACCAAACTTAACACTTCTACCTTTGTAATGATCTAGGGTTTCAAACTTACTTTTGTCACCAGTCATGTGATGTGAGAAACCACTATCAATGATCCATTTATCTTCCTTACTCACATAAGAAATAAGTACATTTTTCTCATCCCTGTCAGAATCATCTTTCATAGAAACATAAACTACTTCAATATCAAAATCATCACTATCACTATCAATTTCCTCTTATGCAATATAATAGGATTTCTTACCTTTATCCTTGTAATCTCTGTGCCTTCAGTGATCTCTGCTATCTCTCTTATCCTTGTACTTTCTTTCTCTTTCCTCATTCTTTTCATTCCTGTAAGGACACCTTGCAGCAATATGGCCAACTTTGTTACATGAAAAACAAATTATAGGAATTTTACCTTTATATTTTCCTTTTCCTCTCATCAATCTTCTAGCCATGAGTGCTTCAAGATCATCTAGTTCCTCATCAGAAGTGTCACTATCACTTCCAATATCACTTTCACTTTTCACACATTTATCTTTGCCTCTATTAGATTTATGCAAAACCATTTGTGACTTGAATGCAAATTCAACATTAGGAACATTGTAGTTATCATAGTTAGAAAGTTCAAAAGAAGTGAGCTTACCAAAAAGGCTTTCTAGAGTTAGAGCATTACCAGGGTTACATCTTGATTCTTGAATTGCTGAAATTCTGATAGCATATATAGGAAGCAAAGTTCTTAATACCTTTCTAATGATAGTCTCATCATCAATGATTCCATTGGCTCCTCTAATAGCATTCACTATCTCCTTTATTCTTCCATAATATTGAGAAATATTCTCACCTTCTTGCATTTTCATTTCTTCAAATTCTAGACAACTTAAGGCAGATGCAATCTCCAACATTGCTTGATTGTGTTCCTATTTTTCTCTCATCTCCTCAAAACTCAAAGGTGAAATAGGTGTAACATAGGCACGTTCAACATAGTATTTCACCGAATCACCAATACTAGCTAGATGTGGTTTCATTAGACTTTTCCATGCAGGGAAGTTCTCCTTGTTCAACTTTGGTACCTCCTTCTTATACATCTTGATCATATTGCTTCAAGTACCTTTAAACTTTTTCTCTATAAGCACCAACTTCTCTGATACCAATTGTTAATATTATTTCAAACAATGGAGTGGGGGATGAATCAGTTATTCTCAGGTCGAGAAGTACCAATTGAACTTATAAACACTTCAAAAAACTTAGATCTAATCACCAACTCAACTTGGTCTTCAAAGACAATATATCAGAAAAGATATAACATGCAGTCCATAGTCCTACAGTAATTAACTTGTAGAATATCAAAACATCCACATCAAAATATTCACACAAGTATAACACCAGAATTTATAGTGGATACCCAACTCAGGAAAAACAACTTTGTAACATGTTACTGATATTTTCACTCTTCTGAAGTTGGCTCTGTAAAAATCCAACCTTGTTAAAGGCTTACAAACACACTATTAGGTGTGACCCTATTAAAGGATTTCAATCACCCTATTAGGAGTGGCCTGGTCAGAGGACTTAAGTACATTCCATTAGAATGCCACCTTGATTAAGGGATTTAAATAATGATTGTTAGGTCAACTTTGATTAAAGGATTTAGACTGTTACAATGGTTAGAAAGTAGCATTAGTTTCTAATCTATAAAACATACAACTCCCTTTGTAGATATCAGATCCAATTTGCACATATATGCTAATTTATTGACTGAGTTCCATTTCCATCTCCATCACTAGTCTTCTTGGAATTCACTTCAAGAAATCACAACTTTGATCTTCACCTTCAGCCTTCTACTTAGACTTATTAGTCAATAACATCAACATCACTAGTATACTTTGTAACCTCACAATTAGGTTTTCTTTATACCTCTCCAGATAGGTAGATTTGTCTTTTTCCGCTTTATCTCCATCGTTGATCTTAGGTTAGGTCAGGTCCATCAGATCTTTCCATCATTTAAGTTATTCATTCAACCTTTTAGAAACATCTTCAATCTCCTTATTGAATCCATAGTGAAATGATTTACCATGCATTAAATTCTCCATACAATCAATTAATAAAGTCAACACAATTTACATAACCCAAGAATTCAACTATGTTGGCTGAAAATCTGAATTCTTCCTCCAAATGTAAATTGTTGACACCTAGTCAATACTATGTTCATCTCCTCAGTCATCATTACATAACTCAGTCATCTCTTCAAACTGTCCTCCTCGGCTAACACTATCTTTCTTGGTAATTTCCTAATTTCCTGATGCTCGACATATACTGATGTTCGGTCAACACTAGATTTACTCAGTATATACTTTCACTTGATCGACACTAACATCACTTGGCTTAAACTAGATTTCTTCACTTTTGCTTGGTTAAGCCTACTTCTTCAATCTTTCTTCTTACTTAGATAAACAATACATTATCTTATCATAGTGCCAAATAATCAAGTACTCATTGAAGTATCAAATAACTCAACCTTTCCCTAGGTGCTATTGTTATCTCCCTTGCCCTAATCCTTTGCATCAACCAATAGATATAGTACTTTCTTAGATAGCAACTATCTTACCAGTTAAGGTTTGACATCAATGATAATACAAAAAGTATTTCAATTGTAGTTTCCAACAAGCACAACATTCCAAATATACTTAATCTTACTAGTGCTAGAGATGCTCTTGGAAGCTTTAGTCAATTTCTTTTTCTCTTTATCATCATTAGGGAACTTCTTCATTGACACATCCCAAAGTCTCCTATTCTTGTAGAACTTGGCCCCTTCCATGGACAACCCAATGAAATCTTCTATAAGTTTTTCATAACTTTCAAATTTGCTACCAAAGAGAGAAATATTTGCATCCTTCTAACCCTTAGAAAATTTCATAGTACCATTAGGATTAAACCCATGAAGTTTCTCAATGAAAGGGGTTATGCTGCCTTGCTTCAAAATTCTCTCTACAGTGGTATTATTATTGATGTCCTCACAATCAAGAGGTTTGATTCTTCACCTACCTCCACCCATCCTAATAGGATTCACAAAGAAACTAGTATGAAAAATAGAGACACACTAGAAGACCTTATAAAGAACCTAGAATGCATGAGAAAGGCTATGATAATTAAGTATTAATAAACCCCAAACTTTCATAGTACTCCTCATAATGATGGAAAAAACCACCAACACAAAATACCTCATCATTATTCCATAGGGGGAGGAAATATATGTTCTTGAGATAAATCATATCTCATTAGAGAGTTAACTTCTACTAGTACATGGTCACCAAGGTTCCAAGTCATCATTTTGTTAGCATGAATTCTCTCATTTGCAAAAAAATCTGCAACCCCATTAGCTTCATGGAAGACATGAGATATGTTCAACTTTTTGAAAATACCTTAGGATATCCAAGGAGTTTTGAATCCAGTTTTCAATTGTTCATGATCATTTTTGGAGGCCCTTTAGACACTATATAATATTATTTTAATCACCCTCTAAGAAAACCATCTTACAATTAAGAAGTTTTGTTAATATTAAGTCATGGAAGGCAAAAATTGCTTTATTAAGGTGGTTATTTTGACATCCCAATAGGAGTTGCATCAGTATGCATTATATTTTTATATTTTATGTATTGAATTTTATTTTTTCATCTTCTTTCGCATGAAATTACAAAATTTAGATGCATATATGTAACTGCATTAGTAAAAAAAATACATAAGAATCACACTTTGTTATCTCTTATTTCAAGATTTTGGCATTTACACTCATTTTAAAAAGTAAAATTGTTTTCATTTTATGAGATTAGTTTCATGATGTATATATTAAGTAAAGGTGATCTTGATATAGTATCCCTTCTATCATTTTATCCATCTCCTAGAGACCCTCCTATCCATGAGGATATTTTGGTATAAGAAGACACTATCAATAATTCTTTTCAGAATACCCCTTCTAAGGAAGATGCCTTAAAAAAAAATGATGATCTCTCTCCTAAAATGTACCCACCTATGAGGATCATTTGGCACAAGAGGATGATATCATGGCTATTCCTCCTAATGATACCCATCTTTCTATACATTTCATTAACATTCCCTATATACATGAGGCCTTAATGAGTCATGTTTGTACCTTTCATATAGTTCATCTTATTTGGAAGCATGGGGATGATATTACTGTTAGAATAAGTGAGAGAGGGGTGAATCAATTATCCATAGTCCCAAATACAAAATGTATATCCAAAAAAAATTTAAACAAATTTCTGCAGCTCGGTAACATAGAATAGTAAATTATCTATGCTTTTACCGATTACCAGTTAATAACTTATAGTAACTACTGATCAAATCAAATATGCAACATGTAAAGTATGATATCCAAAAATCATCACAATCAACATATAACATAAGAGATTTAACATGGAAACCCTGTAAAGGGAAAAACCACCCGGGACCGGTAACCCAAAATTGTTCACTCTTCTGAAGTGAGCTCGGTGAAGAGCCAACCCTATTAAAGGTTACAAAAAACACTATAAGGTGTGACCTTGTTAGAGGATTTAACACTAACTATTATCATCCAACCAGAATTCACGATGGGGTTGACAGGATAACAAATGTACATTCTATGAATGACATTACAAGACTTTTCTAGTCTACTTGGTTAAGAGATTTATCTGATTACAATGGTTAAATTATAACAACAGGTGATTTGATTACAATACAACTTGATTTGCAGATGTTTTGATCTATATTATGCTCATTTAAATCCTTTGATCAATATATCAATTCTGTTCAACAATATTCAGTAACTTACTATCTCTCAGTTATAGCTTTCTGATGCTCGGTAATCTCTGCAGTTCGGTTCTTAACCAGTTTGATTAGGCATACATGAAGCTTTTTCATAGGATATCTCTATAGTATTCTTTCCTCTGACATAAGTTTCATTATGAAACCATAGTCTCTTAAATAGACAAGTAAACCATTTTCCTTTCATACATCAGATTTTGCTACTTAAACCTTCCTCGGCTGATGTGTCAGTAACATGTTTCAATTTTGTCCTTTAGATCTTCCTTGAATTTTGCTAGCCATTGATCTCATAACAAACTTTATCTTTCCACCTCATGATCATATGCTTTACAGATGATCAACTTCTGTCAACTAAACTAATCATTTAGTTCTTTTGTTCATTCTTGGTTAACAAAGAAATGCGTCGGTGAACAAAAGCTCGGTTTATACTGTGCTTGGTATACACTACATTGCACGATGTATATTGGAATGCTTCATTAACCGACCACACTACTTTGTAACATTTTTCTCCCAACTTCATAATAGATTAATGCAACATAATCAAGTCAACACTATGAAGTCATAGACTCATCAATAAGTTACCAAGAGTATTCCTTATCCTCATCTGTCATATCCATCTTCCTCAATGTAGATATCTCAGTTCTTCATCTTTCTCTTCTCTTCTATAGATGTGTAGATGTTTGCAACTCCATGATAAGTACTATCAAAAGTAGTTGACATGAATGACAACATAAAAATGATTCAATTATCTTTCATAACAGTTCAGTGCTTGGTGATCTCTAATCACTTGAAGTTCTTCAATCAGGTTCTCAATTGGTTGTAGCTCATCAATCTCTCCCTTTCACATTGATGGAAACTCAATAAATATGAAGTATACCATACACATACCAAAAATGTATTCTAAAACTCTGTAAGAAAATGTTGTATCTCGGTATAAGCTCTCCCTTAGCTTAATATGTTTAATCAATACATTACATAACATAATTGCAAGTGTAGACTATCTTCTGTAGATATGATCTTTAGCATCTCTGGGATACCTTCTGTTTATCTCTCCCTTTATCTTCTTAGATTGTCTCTCCCTTAGATAAATGTTTCAGTATTCTCCTCGGTTATCATATTGTTTATCTCTCCCTTTGACAACAATGCCAAAGAAAAAAAAACATAAACCATACAACTCTTGTAGTAGCCATGTAACTCTTTGTTGTTCGGTTCATTTACTATATCTTAGTATACTGATTTGCAATTCTCTATTTTGGTTCCTCAGATCTTTCACAACCTTAGATAGAAATCCAAAGTGTGAACTATGTTGCATCAACATGAGTGTTCTTCTGATAAGATTAGGTTAATGCAACCTCCAGATCACATTAGTGACCAGTAGATAGGGGACAGACCCCAAGTCTAGTCCTCAAGTATTCAAATGTATCTTTCAGTAGAGGCTTTGTAAATATATCTACAAGTTTCTCTTTAGATGTAACAAATTCTAGGTTCACTTGCTTCTCTTGTACTTGTTCTCTTAAGTAGTGATACTTGGTAGATATGTGATTTTTTTTTAGTGCATCACTGGATTATTTGAAATGTTTATAGCACTGTGTTATCACAATATATAATCACCGACTCAGTGATTACCTCATTCATTCCTTCCAACACTTGCTTAATATATGCTATATTTGAATAGTTTGTAGTAGCAACAACATACTCTGCTTCGGCTATAGACTGAGAAATACAAGACTGCTTCTTACTTGTCTAGGTAACAAGTCTTTCACCAAAGAAAAATGCTCCTCTGATTGTGCTTTTTCTGTCATCCACATTTCTAGCCCAATCAGTGTCGGTGTGGACTTTTAGTTCAAATTTTCCATCATAAGGATACCATAATCCATAATCCTCTATTTTCTTCAAATATCTTAAGATTCCCTTTGTAGCAACCATGTATGACTCCCTAGGATTTGCAGAAAATCTTATAACAATCCCCACAACATGTGCTATATCTGGTCTACTATGTACTACATACATCAACTTACCAATCATAGATTGGTACAGTGTCTGGTTCACCTCTATAGTTTCATCCTCTTTAGTCAATTTGCAGCTTGTGACCATTGGTGTTCCAACTAGTTCATCTTCCATGCTAAATATTCTCAGTACTTCCTTTATATACTTGGATTGTGTGATGAATATCCCATCATTCTACTGAATAACCTAGAGTCCTAGAAAGAACTGAATCTCTCCAAACATAGACATTTCAAAATCTTTTCTCATCTCATTAACAAATGATTTATATATGTGATCTTGTCCTCCAAATATAATATCATCCATAAATATTTTAGCAATTAGAATAGTATCATCAGTATCTCCTTTCATATACAAATTGTTGTTCTCACTAGTTCTAACAAATCTAATACTTAACAAATAAGTATGCAGCCTTTCATACCAGGCTCTCGGTGCTTACTTCAAACCATACAAAGCTTTATGCAATCTACATACCATGTCTTTCTTGTCTGGATATACAAACCCTTCTGGTTGTTCTATGTAGACTTCTTCTTCAAGTATCCCATTCGAAAATACAGACTTAACGTCCATTTGATAAACTTTAAATTTCTTATGTGTTGCATAGGCTAGTAACATTTGAACTCCTTCTAGTCTAGAAATAGGTGCAAAGGTCTCATGATAATCAATTCCTTCCTCTTGTGCATACCCCTTGCATACTAGTTTGGCTTTATTCCTTGTAACCTCTCCATTTTCATTCAGCTTGTTCCTAAAGATCCACTTAGTATCGATAACATTATTATCCTTAGGTCTAGGTACTAAGGTCCATGTCTTTTTTTTCTCTATCTATTCAATATCTTCATTCATTGCATTTATCCACTCTTCATTCTCTAATGCAACTCTAACATTTTCTGGTTCATATTCACAAACTAAGCATGTACCTTGTCTTGACTTACTTCTTGTTTGTATACCAACTTGCTTGTCACTAATGATTTAGTTCTCAAGATGATGTCTTCTAACAAATCTTTCCAGTATCCGATCTCTTCTTTCTTGTTCATCCTATTCAGGTTCATTTTCTTGCTCGATAGGTCCTTCCTGCTTGTCAGTTTCTCTTTCCTGTTCCTCAGTGTTGTTTTCCTATTGATTAGTTGTCACTGTCTGCAAATTTGGTAAATACTCTGGTTGTTCAATGTATGTGAATCTATTTTAGTCTTTAGGTTCATTTGTTCTTTCTTCTACATTCTTTTCATCAAACTCATCAACGCTGGCATTAGCACTTTCAATCATTTTATTATTAACTTTATTTAGACACTTGTATGCTTTTCTTTTAGTGGAATATCCAAGAAATATCCCTTCATCACCTTTTGAGTCAAACTTTCCATTTCTTTCATCTTTCAGAATAAAGCATTTACTTCCAAAAATTCTAAAATAACTTACAGTGGGTTTGCGACCAAACCATAACTCATTGGGTGTTTTGTTACTCTCCTTCAACTGTACTCAGTTCAAAACATAAAAAACTATGCTAACTACCTCTCTCTAGTATGTCTAAGCAACATTTTTCTCTATCATCAGTGTCCTTGTGTAATCAACAATTGACCTATTCCTCCTTTCAACAATTCCATTCTGCAGAGGTGTTCTCAGTGCAGAGACCTGTATTCTTATACCATGCTCATTACAATAGTTAGTAAATTCATCAAAAATAAATTCACCTCCTTTGTTGGATCTTAAGCATTTCAATTCTTTACTAGTCTCTTTCTCTACTTTTTCTTTAAACCACTTGAACATTTTAAATGCCTCTAAGTTTTGTTTCAAGAACATGACAGTCATCAATCTAGTGTAATCATCAACAAAAAGAATGAAATATCTATCTCCATAATAACTATGTGTTCTCATGGGACCACACAGGTCGGTGTGAACCAACTCAAGTATTTTCTTTGTTGAATAATCTTTTCTTTTGAAACTAGATTTTGTCATTTTACCTTTCTGACATTCATGACACATAACATGATCAAACTTTGATAAGTTAGGAAGACCTCTAACCTTTTTCTTTTTACTAATCTTAATCATGTTATCAAAGTTTACATGACATAACCTTTTATGCCATAACCAAGCATCCTAATTTTTCATCATTAAACAAGAAGACTCTGCATTATCAACATAAAACAAGTTACCTTTCGATTGTGCTCCTATTCCAACAAATCTTCCTCCATCATCAAATATTTTTATTTTCTTGCTCTCAAAAGCTACTCGGTGACCTAAATTGTTCAGTTGTGCCACAATTAGAAAATTATTGTTTAGTCATTCTACCCAATAAGAATTATCACATTGGATTCTATTATTTATCAGTAAGGATCCCTTTCCTCTAACCATACAAGGTGTATCATTACCCATTTTTACAGATCCTCCATTATATTGCTCAAGATGATTAAATTTTTCTTCATCACCAATCATGTGATGTGTACAGCCACTAGCTATGATCCATGTATCATTTTTATTAACCTGAGAAAGTAGTGTTGTTTCTACATACCTTTCTTCTTCCATAGAATCATCCTTCATAGCAACAAATACTACTTCTACATCATCATCTAAATCATAATCAGATTCATTCTCTTCAGCAATGTAACATACCTTTTTTCCTTTATCATTGTTATCTCGGTTATCTCTGTTGTAGTGTCGGCAACTTTTGTTTCCTCTTCTCCCATAGATTCCTTCACCAGATCAGTCCTTGTTTCTATCATCTTCCTTCCTATTTGGACATCTAGCAGAAATATGACCAACTTCTTTGTAGTTAAAACATGCTAAAGGTAATTTGCCTCTATATCTACCTTTTCCTTTAGGTAATCTCCTGGCCATAAGAACTTCAAGCTCATCAAGTTCATCATCAACATTTCTATCACTATCATTGTTATTATTTCTACTACTAGACTTACTAATCTTTAGAGAAGTCATAAAAGTAGATTCCACAGTCAGTACAACACTATTATCATAGTTGTTTAGTTCAAAAGTTGTTAGCTTTCCAATCAGATTATCAAGAGTGAGAGTACTGTTAGGTACTGACCTATTTTCATGTATTGCAGATATTCTGATTGCATAAACAAGCAATAAAGTCCTTAAATTTTTTCTTACCATAGTATCTTCATCAATAAAACCATCAGATCCTTTGATAGCATGAACTACCTCATTTATTTGGTTTGTGTACTGCACAATGGTTTCTCCTTCTTTCATCTTCATATCATCGAATCTTCCTCTTAAAATTTTAGCTCTGGCTCTCTTGACATTTGTATCACCACTATAAACTTGAGTAAGTTTATCCCACATATCCTTAGCAGTAGTGCAATCTTTAATATCTTCAAACTCGGTATCTATCAAAGTAGCAACAATCTCCATCATAGTAATGTTATGCTCATGTCTATCTCTTAGTTGATCAAGAGTCAAAGGTCCATTAGGTGGTGCAATGTAGCCATTCTCTAGTAGTGTGAGGGTAGAATTCCCAATTCTAGATATATGTAGTTTCATTCGGCTTTGCCATATTGTAAAGTTGTCCTTGTTCAGCTTTGGCACATCCCTCTTATACATTTTGTGATCGTTATGTTGTAGTCCTTAAAACTCTATTCCAAGAAACCAATTGTTAGAATAACTGAGAGGGGGGTGAATTAGTTATCCATAGTCCCAAATACAAAATGTATATCTAAAAAAAATTTAAACAAATTTTTGCAGCTCAGTAACATATAATAATAAACTACTTGTGCTTTTACCGATTAATAGTTAATAACTTATAGTAACTATTGATCAAATCAAATATACATGTAAAGTATGATATCCAACAATCATCACAATCAACACATAACACAAGAGATTTAACATGGAAACCCTGTAAAGGGAAAAACCACCTGGGATCGGTAACCCAAAATTTTTCACTCTTTTGAAGTGATCTCCGTGAAGAGCCAACCCTATTAAAGGTTACAAAACACACTGTAAGGTGTGACCTTGTTAGAGTATTTAACACTAACCGTTATCGTCCAACCAACATTCACTATGGGGTTGATAGGATAAAAAATGTACATTCTATGAATGACATTACAAGAATTTTCTAGTCTACTTGGTTAAGAGGTTTATCTGATTACAATAGTTAAACGATAACAACAGGTGATCTAATTACAATACAACTTGATTTACAGATGTTCAAATCTATATTATTCTCATTTAAATGCTCTGATCAATATATCAATTATGTTCAACAATATTTAGTAACTTACTATCTCTCAGTTATAGCTTTCTAACGCTCGGTAATCTCTACAGTTCGATTCTCCTTAACGAGTTTGATCAGGCATGCATGAAGCTTTTTCACGTGATATCTCTGTAGTATTCTTTCCTTTGGCATAAGTCTCATTATGAAACCCTAGTCTCTTAAATAGACAAGTAAACCATTTTCCTTTCATCCATTAGATTTTTTTGCTTAATCTCCTTTGTTGATTTTTCCGCTTAAACCTTCCTCAGCTGATGTGCCAGTAACATGTTTCAATTTTGTCCTTTAGATCTTCCTTGAATGTTTCTATCTGTTGATCTCATAACAAACTTTATCTTTCTACCTCGTGATCATACACTTTACAACCGATCAACTTCTATTGGCTAAACTAATCATTTAGCTCTTTTGTTCATTCTCGATTAACAAAGAAATGTGTCGGTGAACACAAGCTCAGTTTATACTGTGCTCGGTATACACTACACTCCTCGATGTATACTATTATGCTTCATTAATTGACCACACTGCTTTGTAACATTTTTCTCCCAACTTTATAATAGATTAATGTAACATAATCAAGTCAACAATATGAAGTCATAGACTCATCAATAAGTTACCAAGAGTATTCCTTATCCTCATATGTCATATCCATCTTCCTCAATGTAGATATCTTGGTTCTTCATCTTTCTCTTCTCTTCTATAGATGTGTAGATGTTTGCAACTCCATGATAAGTACTATCAAAACTAGTTGACATGAATGACAACATAAAACTGATTTAATTATCTTTCATAATAGTTTAGTGCTCAGTGATCTCTAATCACTTGAAGTTCTTCAATCAGGTTCTCAATCAGTTGTAGTTCATCAATTACCCTTCTTAAGGAAACTATACCTTTGATATAGTTACATGACACATTTACCATAGATGAATCATTAATGAATCACACTTGTATTTCTTCTAGGGAATCTTTTTTCAACAATGATAACATTCACACTGCTAAGAATTCCACATTAGAGAGTAGTATGTCCTCTCCTCACAAAGGTTCCTTATTGCAATATACTAAGAAAGTTACTTAACATACTTCTCTAGATCCTCTTTTCTCTCCTACATCTTATCATAACAATAAAAATATTTGGAAACAAGATGATTTTATGCATTTTATTCATGATCTATCTCCTAGCATATCATTATGTGAGTATAAATATCTAGATAAGAACATTTCTTCCCAACCTCCTAAAGTGGTTGCAATTAATGTTGATAGGATTAAGTATATCCATGCATAGATTAATCTTCCTACTATACATTCCTACACAACACCTTTTCATAAATTCATGATGAAAGCCTTCTACCTTTCAAATTAAAGAGATCTTATGAGATTTGATATGAAATAATTTATACACAAGGCTATAGTGGACAAGATCATGGAAAGATGGAACAAGTTGGAGATTTTCTAGCAAGCCAGTGCTGACTGTATGTTTGTCATTGATGAAAACATATTATAAGTAGCATGAATGGAAGATTTATGAAGTAAGCTTTGAGTATATGTAGCATGGACATGTTATCAACATGATATCATGGATGCAGAGGTTAATTATTAGTATAGACAATTATGTAAGTAGCTTGTGTCAGTAGTGTTCCTAACAGAGTTACAAGAAGTGTTTAGTGAGTGATTGTCTATAAAATTATCATGGAGCCTTGAGCCTTTGTATATGTGATGGATTCATGTTAGTGTTACTCCATTCATGGACACAGAGTTTGATGTGTAGTAGAAGGGAAGTTATGCAGTCGCTATTCACCAGTTGCAGTTTCCTATGTTTATCTAGAAGAGCCGATAGAGATTATATTGGTACAAGAGTTGCACTTATCATTTCAGTATGCATGCTTGGATTGTGATTAGAGAAGAGTTAAGAAGGTTTGGTTAAGAGTGCATGATGTAATTCAGCTTGAGGAGAAAGTACCAGTTAATTTGGTAGAGCCGATAGTGTGTAGCGTGTGTCTACACTTATTGATTTGGATAGGTCCTCGTTTGTGTTGCATGCTTAGTAGAAAGAACATAAATGTTATTGGAGAGTGTTATTATTTCTCTAATATTATTTCAAGGTGGTTCTAACAAGCCAACTTGATTATATCATTTAGAGAGAAGATATTTATAGGTAGTCATTTGTGATTGCTAAGATATGGTTCAGAGTTGAAAGAGAAGTGCAAAGCAGAGAGTGCAAATTGTTGAGCCATTAGTAGAAGGTCTATGTGACCAAGTAAAGAGTATATTCTATTCATTGGAATTGATCAAGACAAAAGGTCTACCTCACAGTTCACCAAGATCCAGATATAGTGTGTATCTATTATTTAGAAGGTTGTAGCCTTCACCCCTTTGAGCAGTGAGCTACCAGATAGTGCATCCTCACCCCTTACAGGGTCCATCATAAAAAAATCCTAATAGGGTCTGACCTTTGACCAAGTCACTATACTTATTGCATTGTAAAGATCAACTCCTAATAGGGTTGTAAGATCTTCTAACAAGGATCATTATACACTAGTGCAGTTTATTAGTGGGTGTCAATTCCCACTAGGGTTTTTACCTATTTGGGTTTCCCCATAACCAAAATATTGGTGGTGTGTTCAAGTGTTATTTCATTGTGTTTATGCTTAAATTTTAAGTATACTTAATTGGATAAAGAATTGAAACTTGTAGATAACTGATTCACCAACCCCCCCCCCCCCCCCCCCCCCCCTCAGTTATCTCTTGGGACTATTCCTAACAATTGGTATTACAGCCAAGTGCCTTAGAGAGAAATTTTAATAGCTTGAGTTTGATTAGATGGCATTCTTTAGAAAAGACAGTCCTAAGTTTGATGGAGAGAACTATCCTGATTGGAAGAACAAAATGGTGACACATTTGTAGTGCATTTCTTTTGAAGTTTTTGAAGTGGCTATCAAAGAAATTAAGATCCCCTCTCTATAAGATCTTGCAAAGGATGATGCTACTAGCAAGAAAAAGGATTTGTTCCATCAAAATGCAATAGCCAAAGAAACCCTTATCAGCACCTTATCTGATAGTGAATTTTTAGAGTTAAATAAAGTAGACATAGCCTACAAGATATGGAAGCACCTAGGAGACATGTTTGAAGGAGATACTCAAGCAAAGAATATGTGCATAAAAACATGGAAGAAAAGATACAATGCATTAGAGATGATACCTAAAGAAAACATCAGAGCTTACAACCAAAGGATTAATGAAGCAGTTGCTGGAATTAGGAACAATAGTGGAGAAATCTCAGAGGAAGACATTATGGATAAGTTGATGACTACTCTTATAGTAGCGTATGAAAATAAGATCAACATCCTTGATGAGACCATGCAACTTACAACAAATTTCAAGAGAGAGACCTTGATCAACAAAATTTCAGCTTTTGAGATTTCAAGATTGAAGACAGAGCCTAAAAGTGAGACAACCTTCAAAAAATCAGTCCATGGTAAGAAATCTTTAAACACTTATGGTAATTTTGATGATGAAGATGAAGATAAAGGGATAGATGATATTATTGCTATGATTGCTAAGAAAGAAAGAAAAGGAAAAGGAAAGTATGAAGGTCAATTACCTTTCAAATGTTTCTCATGTATTAAGATTGGTCACTTTGCATCTAAGTGTCCTACAAGAGTTAAGAAATTCAGAACTAACTACAAGCCTAAGTATATAAAAGAGTGTTACTATGTTGGTGATGGAGTTTCTGATGATGATTTAGTTGAAGATTAAATTGGATTCATTTCTATTATGGAAAAGATGTATGATGAGATGGATCGTGAAGATGAGAAAAAGGAACAAGAGCTAGCATTGATTTCACAAGCAGACATTGTAGACACCTAAAATTGTCCTTTCACACTAATATTAATTTTTATTAATATTTACCCTTAACATTATGGTTAATTTTATTAATTGACTATAATCATTATATTCTTCTATTTATTTAATTAAATTTATTTTAATTAAATAAATTCATTTTCCCTTTGTATTTGAATTTTATTTAAATACTATAATATATTAAATTCAATTTAATATGTTATCCCCCCATTTCCCTTTATAAAATAAATTTTATTTATTTTATTCCTCCACTAGCCTAAATTTCTTCTAAACCATGACTAAATTAAATTTATTTTAATTTAATCCCTTTTCCCTTTTTCCTATGCTTACCTTTTTCTAATATTCCTCTAATCTTGATTTAAATGGTGGATTACCTCTAAACATGTGCACAATCACCTTTTCCAAGGTGGCCACCTCTCCATCTTTTTTCTCCACCAATCATTTTTAAATTCCCTTTTCCCTCTCAAGTGAAGTTTGACTTTTTCCACTTCACCTTTTTCAAACCCTACCTAACATCCTTTTGCCTCTTAATCCTATCCACTCATTTCTTTTGCCTCTTCATCTTAGCCACTCCTCTTTTGCCTCTTAATCTTGGCCACTCATTCTTTTGCCTCTTAATCTCCATCGTCCAATTTTTTTCATTTTCTATAAAAGGAGGCCTCACTCCTCATTTTAGGATAATTCTTCTAAGTTTGAATTCTTCTAAAGTTCTTATTCTTCTTCTTCTCTTAGCTCTTGCATCTTCTAATCATTTTAGTCATTTTCTTCATTGTAATCTAATCTTGTTCTTAGATCTTAATCTTGTTGTATTCATATTAGATCTTAATCTTGTTTCATTTGCATTATCATAATCTAGAATCAATCTTGCATGAATCTTAATCTTTGTCATTTGTGAAGCTTGGGGCAAGTTCCTCATACTTGTTCTCAATCCCTTCACCATCATCTAGCTTGCATCCCATAGTTTTGCATTAGTTTTTCATTTCATTTGTGTTGGGAGAGCATACCCACATAATCTCAAAGAGCAATTCAAACAAGGCATTGGGTGCCCTTGTTTTAGGTCATCGGAGGTTGTAGTGAGAAATACTTATTTTGTTGTATTTACTAACATGTAATGTGATTGTTTGGTGTTTTGGTGTTTTGTCTTTGAAGAAAATAGGTCTATATTTTCATTGCATACATTTTGGCACGCTCGGTGGGACCCACTTCCCTATTGGATCTACACTTTTGAAGATTTTTGAGTTGAAGACAAATCCTAGGGTTTTTTGAAAGATTTGATTATATCTTTCAAATAGCTTGGAATTTTTGGCTGAATTTTTTTTGTAGGCAACTTGGAGCTATCAAAGTGGGTCAAAGGAGCATAAAATAAAATAAAATTGGAAAGCATAAAATCAAGGCGCACATATTCCAAACCTTCTTATTTGCATTGTAAAAAGTGATTCTTGTCCTCTTTTTCATCATAAAATCATTTCTTTCTTTTGGTCAATTTTTTTGGTGTGTCTTCCTCACATTGAAAAAAAAAGGGCTTAAAATCAATCATTCACATTTGGATTTGGGCTTAAAATGAACCCCTTTGTCTTTTAATCCTCAAGATTTTCTTATTTATGTTTTCTTCTTGCATCCTTGTTAAGGAATTTGAGGGGAACATAAATAAGGGATCTTGCTTTATTTTTTATTTTTTAGGGGGCCTACCTAGAGAAGTGATCACTCTAGGGGATGACCTCAACTCCCATGTTCCGACGGAGTATAAATAGTGAGGCTTGAATCTAAAGATAGGCCTCTTGGAAGTAGAATATTGTCAATCTTGGCTAAGCCCCAAAGAACTTTATACCTTTGGGAAGTGAAGGTGGAGATTGGGTTATCATTTCCTCCCGACTGTTTGGTAGTATTCTCTTTCATCTATGGATTTGGGCCTCACATACCTTGCGTATATCGAGGACACCCCTTAGTTGAGCTTGTACATCCTAGTTAAAGCCTGAATAGATTGTTGGTGTGTTTGATGTGTTTGAATATTTAAAACCTTCCCCACTTGAAAAAAAAGGGGACACATCAACCAAATTGAGCCTTAGAAATTTTGTATTTTTCATTGTGTGTTTTTCATTTTTAAATTCAAAAATTGAAAAAAAAAAATCATAAAACTTAAAAAATCTAAAAAAAAACAAAACAAACAAACAAACAAAACAAAGCAAAGCATTTCAAGTACAACAAAAATAGTGTTTTCAACCTTACCTCCAAGTCAAGCTGTCCACACAATCTTTACATCACCTCTTCTATCTATCAACAATCTCATCATCATCATACCTCTTATCCTAATCACATTTTTAATCCTTCCAATCATTCCTCCAATCTTAATCTTCCCTAATCATTCTAATCATCATCTCCTAATTGTCAAGAACATCCTTAGTCATCTCCCTAATCTAATTCAATCATCCACAATCTTCCTTTCATCCTAATCATCTTAATCCTCTTTCATCTTCAACATCTTATCTTGGTCATCCATAATCACCTCCTAATCATTCTTAATCACACCCCACATTCTTCTTATCCTAATAATTATTAATCTATCATTTAGGACCCTAAACTAAATAAATTTTCATAATCAAGTCAAGGTCCTAATAATAATCTTAATCATTTCATCTTCCTAATCATTCATCTATTCTTAATCCAAGTCTTATCCACACCATCTTCTAATCTTCCACTTTTGGCTTAGGAGCACCATCATAATCTTTGGGCTTTAATCATCATCCAAATCAAATCCAATCCAATCTTAAGGCCCTACCCTCTCAAATCCAAAATCAAAATAAAATCAAATTGATCAAAATCTTTGAGGCCCTGCCCCTTTAAATCAATAGTCCAAACTTTCTCCTAGTCCTAAGTTCCTATTTCATTCGTCATCAAATCTTTCACTCTTAATTCCAATCTTCCTATACATCATCTTCCTCTAATCCAATCCAAAATCTCTAATTCTACCATCATGAACATGGATTGGTTTCACAAAATGGTTTAGGAGTTTAAAGTGCCAAATCCTAATCCTCAAACTATACCTCCAATCCAACCCACCTACCAAATCAATCCTCAATTCATATACAATCCCAATCCATATCACATTTCTTATCCTTCTTCTACCTTTGACAAGGGAAATCCACCTCATTATCCTCCATCCACACATAATTCCCTCCATCACCCGCATGATGCCTCTCACATACCTAATCTTGCCCAAGAGATTCAAGAACTTAGAAATGCCATTCAAAGCTTACAAAATGAACATCAAAAGTTTCCATTTGAAGACTTGTGTCCTCTCCCCTTTCTACAAATCCATAATCATCATCTACCATCAAACCCAAATTGTCCATCTAATCCTCAACCTCCATACAATCCTAATCCTCCAAAATCCACATCATTCCTATCCTCCAAAGATAGACAATACACTCCCCTTGTGGACCCTCTTAATGTCATATTCCACCTACTTGTTGACAAAAATATGATGTTTTTTCCAAAAACTATTCCCTTTGATGAGAGTCAACCCAAACACACTTGGTATAAGGAAAATGAATATTGTGATTATCATCACATTAAGGGTCATGATATCAAGAAGTGCTTAAAGTTTAAAAACTTTGTCCAAGACCTTATTGACAAAGGAGAGATTGAAGTTAAAGATCCTAACCCCTCCATCACATCACTCTCACAAGTCCACACATGTCAAGACATTGTCCCAAAGCATGCTAACAAGTATTCCTCTCATCCTCTAGATCCAAGCAATCCTCCACTCCTTGATCCCCTTATTTTGCAAAATCCACCTCATCCTTTCATTCCTAATCAAGATCAAGGCATTCCCTCCACCCCATCCAATGATATCCTTCCATCCCAAGGCTTAACATCCACTTCCACTAATCTCCATTCATGTCAAGATCAAATTACACCATCTCACAACTCCATTCCCTCCACTCCATTCCATAATAGCCTTCCATCTCAAGATCCTACCATCCCTTCCCCTCCACCACATAATCCTCCTCAAAGTCAAGATCAAAGTACCCCTTCATCTCCATGTCATGATTCTAGTCCCTCTCAACAAGATCCCATTATTCCCCCTAATTCCCCTCAAGATCCTAATCCTTCACAAGATCCTATTCCTCCTCAAGCTCTTATTATTCCTATTAAGGAGACTCCTGAGGACCAAGGAAACCCTAAATTTGATGGCCTTGGTGATACTTTTCACTCTACAGATGCTCATATTCCTCCTACACCTTATATACCTCCATTCAAGCGTAAACATATTCCTTCATTATCTTCTGAATCCATCTTGGGTCCCTATATCCCTAAAGGAAATCCTTTAGCTCATCCATCCATTTTGGGCCCTTATATCCCAATGCTAAACCCTTCATCTCTTCCATCCATTTTAGGTCCTTATGTTCCTCCATCCACTATACCTCTCACTCCTAGCTCATCATTTAGTTCTTCTGCCATACCTAAAGATCAACAAATACATGCATCCTTGAGATATTTATATCCATCCATCCATCAAAATCCATTATATGAGCCTCATTCATCCATAATTCCTAAGTCTTTTGGAAGCAATTTGGATGCACAACATAAAAATCAGAAATACAAGAATCCACTTACATATAAAGATCACCATGTCCTATCTAATCGACATGTGACTACAAAGAAAAGGGAAATAATCAAGAGACCACAAGGGTCCTCCAAGCAAAAAATAAAATCAATGAAAATATTGGTTCCTAAATCCATCATGGAAGAAATGTGTTCAAAAGCACATAAACGTAAAGAAAAATCAAAAGCTATGTGGATTCCCAAGTAACTCTTAAAGGATTGGAGTATAAAAGAAAAATCAAAGTTGAAATTCAAGCTTCCAAAGACTTCCACTTCATATTCTTCCAAATATATTCCATTCTCTCCTCCATCTATTTTGGGTCTTTGTGTCCCAAAATCCGTATCAGTTCCTACATCAAAACCCCATGCTAGCCAATTCATTCTCCCTTCACCTATCCACTACCCTTCAAGGTGTGTGTCGATGTTGATCTTTCCATCATTTCCACCTAGTCCCACACAAACCTTTCAATACCCTATCCAATATCCAACTCCTATATCTACTCCATATCCTTCCATATCATATCCTCCCATTCCTCTTACCCCATCTTACTTATAAATCCTTAGCCATCATCTACCTTAGCCTCCATATCTTTCCCCTACCATCACCATTATGAGCATCTTTGATCTTACCTTTCAACAGCCTTGGCCAATCATATCATATCTTTCTAGAGGAACATTATCCAAAGAGCATCAGGCTTGAATTCCTCCAAAAATAAATAAAAAGTCAACGAAAAAAGAGTTTAAAAAAAAAAAAAAAAGACAAAAAAAAAATTGTCCAATGGTGAAAACTTGGTAATCAGGCACCTTGGACAAGTACCATGATGAAAACCTAGCAAACAAGCATCATGTGTAATCCCTCCCCTTGCACTCTATACTTGGGGGCAATTCCTTCTCACTATCCATCCATCATATCTTCCCTCCCATATCCTTACCATACCTATCACATCTTATCCATTCTCCTATCCTCATCCCCTTGACCTCTATACTTGGGGGCAAGCTCCATACATACTATGCTACCATAAATATCTTCCACATTCCCTCTCCACCTTCCATTGTCCTATCTAAGTTCATTATTATTTCCTTTCCCATCTTTGATCTTGACTATCCTATGCATCCCCTCTATCCATATGTAACTTTCATATCCCTTACTCCTTATCTATCCATTTTCACATATTTGATCTTGACATCCCTATCCTCCATCTCATAGTCATTTCCATATTCATTTCCTCCATCCATCATTCATAATATTCTTTGAGTCCATACGGATTCCCATGTCCTTGATCTTGAGTATCCTATACATTTTTGCCATCCATTATCTATCATCCAATTCCATCTATATGCTTCATATGATTATTCCTTATCCTCTTTGTACCCTCCACCTCACATCCCTTGTCCATCCACCTTCCACTTTCATACCCTTTCCTTCATAACAAACTAGAGGTACTAAAATACAAAGAAAATATCCTTGCATGCTTTGGACAATACACGAGCCTTCATCTCCTTCATGCATCCTTATCCTCCATCTTTCCATCATTCATTCTCCTCTTTTGAGTGTGAGGCATTTAACTCCTATTCCACATAGTTCTTGGATCTCCATCCCTATATCCCCATCCTCTAATCTTCCACATCTTACCCTTACATATCCTTTCATTCCATCTATCTCCTATCCAATCCACCCCTTCCATCCATTCATTTTCTAACCAAACATCTCTCCATCCTTCCATCCTTTATCATTCCTTGGTTATCCCTTGTCATTGGTTCATATCCACTTATCCTTTTTCCTATCTCATCCTATCCAATTCCTCATCTTATTCAATCCATCTTGTCTATCCATCTATTTATCTTCTAATCCAATCCATTTATTTCCCTTCCATTCTTTTCAATGTCATCTTATTCAATCATCTTCTCTTCCAATCCCATTCTATCCAATCCACTCATCCAATTAAATTTAAAAAATTTAAAAATCCAAAAATAATATAAAATGATCCTGAAAAAATTCAAAAAAATAATATATGATCCTGAAAAAAAAATCCAAAAAATTTAAAAATCTCTAAAATCCAAAAAAAATAATCAAGTCAGTCCAATCAAGTGCAATCAATACTAATCCATGCAATTCAATCTTGCAATCTAGCACATTAATCTTTAATCAAGCCATCATCTTAAACCAAATCAATTGATAATCCATTGATCAATTTTAAATCCAATCATCATCATGGGATGTATCCTTCCCAATCCTTGAGGCCTTGCCCTCTCAATCAATCAATCAATCAATCAATTGGTTTTTAGCTTGACTAGGGGCAATATGTTGGTTTGCTTTTAGTCTATTGTGCATGCTTTCTTGTTGCTTGTATGTATTAGTCTTTTTTGCATCTATCATGGTCTTTGCATCCTATTGTCATAGGGGCATCATGGTCTTCCATATCATAGTGTCATAAGATATATGGTTGTATTTGACCTTTTTTTATCACGTACTTGACACATGGTCATCTTGGTTCCTCATACCTTGGTGCATAATGTCAAGAACAATATCAAAATAGGATATTCTCTCCCATGTTGACACAATGATATTTTGCATTTAGGTTCATTTTGCATTTGAGGCCTTCTTTTATTCACTTCCTCTATCCTCACCCTTCCTTTTCGAGAAAATTGTCAAAATTAATTTTTTGCTCAATTTTCTCGAGGGAGCACCATCCTCATCCTCTTCCTCTCATTTCTTAGGCATGACTCCTGGGGCATCTCATTTTCTTCTTCTTTGATACAATGTCAATTTTGACACTACATCAAAGAGGTGCAAAATGTAGACACCTAAAATTGTCATTTCACACTAATATTAATTTTTAATAATATTTACCCTTAACATTATGGTTAATTTTATTAATTGACTATAATCATTATATTATTCTATTTATTTAATTAAATAAATTCATTTCCCTTTGTATTTAAATTTTATTTAAATACTATAATATATTAAATTAAATTTAATATTTTATCCCTCCATTTCCCTTTATAAAATAAATTTTATTTATTTTATTCCTCCACTAGTCTAAATTTCTTCTAAACCATGACTAAATTAAATTTATTTTAATTTAATCCCTTTTCCCTTTTTCTTATGCTTACCTTTTTCTAATATTCCTCTAATCTTGATTTAAATGGTGGATTACCTCTAAACATGTGCACTCTTAATCCTATCCACTCATTTCTTTTGTCTCTTCATCTTAGCCACTCCTCTTTTGCCTCTTAATCTTGGCCACTCATTCTTTTGCCTCTTAATCTCCACTATCCAATTCTTTTCATTTTCTACAAAAGGAGGCCTCACTCCTCATTTTAGGATAATTCTTCTAAGTTTGAATTCTTCTAAAGTTCGTATTCTTCTTCTTCTCTTAGCTCTTGCATCTTCTAGCATTCTTAATCATTTTAGTCATTTTATTCATTGCAATCTAATCTTGTTGTCTTCATATTAGATCTTAATCTTGTTTCATTTGCATTATCATAATCTAGAATCAATCTTGCATGAATCTTAATCTTTGTCATTTGTGAAGCTTGGGGCAAGTTCCTCATACTTGTTATCAATCCCTTCACCATCATTTAGCTTGCATCCCATAGTTTTGCATTAGTTTTACATTTCATTTGTGTTGGGAGAGCATACCCACATAATATCAAAGAGAAATTCAAACAAGGCATTGGGTGCCCTTGTTTTAGCTCATCGGAGGTTGTAGTGAGAAATACTTATTTTGTTGCATTTACTAACTTCTAATGTGATTGTTTGGTGTTTCGTATTTGCATCAAATAGGTCTATATTTTCATTGCATAGAGACATAAGGACATATTGGATTATAGATAGTGGTTGTTAACATCACATGACAGGTGACAAAGACATATTTGTTCGTCTAGACAAATACAATGGTGGCATGGTTAGATTTGGATACAACACTCCTAAATCGATCATTGGTAGAGGAGCTATCACATTGGATGGAAAGAAAAAAATTCATGATGTTCTTTATGTAGATGGTTTGAAGCATAACCTTCTTAGTGTTGGACAATTACTTGAAAAAGGTTATAGACTGGAGTTCAAAGACAACAAGTGCATCATTAACAACAAGGATGGTGTAATGATCGCATCAGGTTCAAAGACTAAAGGTAATGTTTTTCATCTTAATTCAGAAGCAAGTTGTTTTGTCACTAAAGTAGATGACAGCTGGCTATGGTATAAAATACTATGTCATATCAATTTTGATAACATAGTAAAGATAAGCAATGTAAAGGCAGTAAGAGATCTACCTAGCATAGCAAAGCGAGTTGATACTATTTGCAGAGAATGTGTGATGGGAAAGCATGTGAGGAATTAATTCAGAAGTAAGCATAGTTCAACAAAGAACAAGTTGGATCTGATTTATATAGACCTATGTGGACCAACCCAAACAAGATCATACTATGGTGAAAGGTACTTCATTTTGTTTGTTGATGATTATTCTAGAATGATGTGGGTTGCATTCTTGAAAGATAAGTCAGAAGCATTTGAGAAGCTCAAAATATTCAAAGCTAAGGTTGAGAATGAATCTAGACTAAAGATAAAGTGTTTAAGATTGAATAGAGGAGGAGAATTCACCTCTGATAGATTCTATGAGTGCTTCAAAGAACATGGCATAAAGAGACAATTGAGTGAAAATAGAACCCCTCAGTAGAATGGGATTATAGAGAGAAGGAATAGGATCATCCTTGATACAACGTGCACCATCATGATTGAAGGAAATGTTTCACACACCTATTGGAGAGATGCAGTCAATACAATAGTCTATACCATCAATAGAATACAATTGAGGCCTGCCATGGATAAAACACCTTATGAGCATGGTTTGGTAATGTTCCTACAGTGAAATACTTCATAATCTTTGGAAGCAAGTGCTACATCAAGAGGGATGAAGCAATAGGCAAGTTTGATGCAAGAAGTGATGAAGGTATTTTCCTTGGTTACTCTACTAAAAGAAAAGCTTAGATAGAAAAAGATCATTGAAAGTGCTCATGTTAAGATTGATGAAAATTTTATGGTTCAAGAAAGATATCATGATTATGCACCTATGATTGAAGAAGAACCCATTCCTTCCACTAGTGAGACAGTTGTTGAAGAGATGTTTGACAGTATTGATGTATTGTTCAATGAACCTGAAACAAGTGAAGAAGAAACTCATAAGGTAGATGAGACAGTATCACGTCAAGTTCTAAAGTTTACATCTAGATATCACTCTAAGGATGACATCATTAGAGATCAAAGCAGCAACGTCACAACAAGATCAAAACTAAAGAGTTCAACAAGCAATGAAGTGGTATGTTTACTATCTTAGATTGAACCTTTAAGTGTTGAAGATGCATGTAATGATTCAGATTGGCATGATGCTACGAAAGAAGAACTAGATTAGATTATTAAGAATGATACTTGGGAACTAGTCCCAAGACCTAGTGATAAGAATGTGATTGGAACAAAGTGGATATTCAAAAACAAGATGAATGGAGATGGTACAATGATAAGGAATAAAGCAAGGTTAGTATGCAAGGGATATGCACAAAGAGAAGGTATTGATTATTCAGACACATTTGCACCTGTGAACAGATTAGAAGCTATTAAGTTGTTTCTAGCTTATGCAACATTCAAAAACTTCAAATTTTATTAGATGGATGGTAAGTTAGCATTCTTGAATGGAGAGTTAAAGGAAGAAGTATACATTGAGTAGCCATAAGGATTCACCTTATTAGACAAACTTGATATGGTATGCAGACTGAAGAAAGCCCTCTATGGACTTAAGCAAGCCCCTAGAGCTTGGTATGAGAGACTTGATGGATATCTAACAAAAATTGGATTCAAGAAAGGAGAAATAGATTGTAATCTATTTATCAGAGAGACATCTGAAGGTTTACTACTTGTAGCTATATTTGTTGATGACATTATCTTTGGGGGTAATGACAAAATTAGTGTAGAATTTGCCAAGGAGATGTAGAGTGAGTTTAAGATGAGCATGATTGGACCTATCAAATGCTTTTTGGAATTAAATGTGAAACAAATAGAGAAAGGAATTTTAATTAATCAGTCTAAATATGTGAAAGAGATATTGAAAAAGTTCAAGATGGATGATTGCAAACCAGTGGGTACACCTATGATATTAGGATGCAAACTTACAAAATAAGATGATTCTCCAGTAGTAGATATAACATTATACAAGTCTATGATTGGTAAACTCATATATCTTACTCAAACTAGACCCGATATTTCTAATGCAGTTGGCATAGTTGGAAGATTTGCAGTAGAGCCTAAACAAAGTCACCTCATGGCAGTAAAAAGAATATTCAGATATCTGTAGGGCACTATAGATTATGGTCTATGGTATCCTAACTCAGAGAATGTTGAGGTTCATGTATATGTAGATGTAGATTGGGTAGGATGCATTGATGATAGAAAGAGTACATCAGGAGGAGAAATGTTTCTTGGTAACAGACTTGTCACTTGGACAAGCAAGAAGTAGAATTGTATTTCTCAGTCAACAGCATAAGAAGAGTATTTTGTAGCAGCCTAGAATTATTCTACAATTGTTTGGATCAAATAGATGATAAAGGATTTTAGAATTTAGATTGATTATCCTATTGTTATTCATTGTGATAACACTACTACTATCAACATGTCAAAGAATCATGTGATGCATGCAAAGACAAAGCACATAGAGATTAAGTATCACTTCCTTAGAGAGAAAGTGGTAGAGAAAGAAGTAAAATTGGATTATGTGAGTAAAAAGGAACAACTAGTAGATATATTGACAAAGCCCTTACCAAAGGATACTTTTGAGTAGCTCAAGGAGAAGTTGGGAGTAATTCTCTTCCCTGATTCTGCTTAGAAAAAGTGGAAAGAGCATCAGTCCTTAGTGACTGATGGATGGTTGACTTCCCTACTTCAGAAGTAGTACCAGAGCTTAAATGTTTGGCACCCTTTTCCATTGATGTCAAAGGAGGAGTAGTATATAGTCATGAAAAACAATATTAAAGGGGGAGTACATACATAATTAAGAAGGAATAATATGTAGCAGCAAGAGGTAGTAGTATTCAATCATGGAAGCAGTTTAGTTGAGGAAATGGAGAATATTGAAGAATATCACAGTACATGGAGGATTCATCCTTGGGGGAGTTTTGATGAGGAAATGGAGAATGTTATAAAAGAATTGGTCATTTGGATTGGTGGTGTTTTTAATTCCATATGTTTCCATCAATGCCAAAGGGGGAGATTGTTCAAGATTTTCCAGCAAGCCAATGCTGATTGTATGTTTGTCATTGATGAAAATATATGGTAAGTAGCATGCATGGAAGACTTATGTAGTAACCTTTGAGTATACATAGCATAGACATGTTATCAGCATGATATCATGGACACAGAGGTTAATTGTTAGTACTGACAATTATGTAAGCATCTTGTGTCAGTAGTGTTCCTTACAGAGTTACATATAGTATTCTATGAGTGATTGTCCATACAGCTATCATGGAGCCTTGAACCTTTGGATATGTGATGGAGACATGTTAGTGTTTCTTCATTCATGGATGTAGAGTTTTATGTGTAGTAGAAGTGAAGTTATGCAGTCGCTATTTACGAGTTCTAGTTTCCTGTGTTTATCCAGAAGAGCTGACAGAGATTATATTGGTATAGGAGTTGCACCTATAATTTTAGTATGTGTTCTTGGATTATTGATTAGAGAAGAGTTAAGAAGGTTTGGTTAAGAGTGCATGATGTAATTCATCTTGAGGAGAAAGTACCAGTTAATTTGGTAGAGCTGACAATGTGTAGCATGCGTCTACACTTATTAATTTGGATAGGTCCCAGTTTGTGTTGTGTGCTTAGTAGATCTGAAAAAAATGTTATTGGAGAGTGTTATTAATTCTCTAATATGATTTCAAGGTGGTTCTAATAGGCCAACTTGATTATATCATTTAGAGAGAAGATATTTATAGGCAGTCATTTGTGATTGCTAAGATATGGTTTAGAGTTGAAAGAGAAGTGTAGACCAGAGAGTGAAAAGTGTTGAGCCATCAACAGAAGGTCTATGCGACCAAGTAAAGAGTATATGCTATTCATTGGAACTAATCAAGAAAATAGGTCTACCTCACAGCTCACCAAGATACAGATATAGTGTGTATCTGTTATTCAAAAGGTTGTAGCCTTCACCCCTTTGAGCAGTGAGCTCTTGGATAGTGCGTCCTCACCCCTAACAGGGTCAATCATAAAAGAATCCTAATAGGGTCCAACCTTTGACTAGGTCACTATACTTATTACATTGTAGATATCAACTCCTAACATGGTTGTAAGATCTTCTAACAAGGATCATTATACACTAGTGCAGTTTATGTTGGAGATTTGCCAGCAAGCTAGTGCTGACTGTATGTTTGTCATTAATGAAAACATATGGTAAGTAGCATGTGTGAAAGACTTATGTAGTAAGATTTTAGTATATATAGCATGGACATGTTATTAGCATGATATTATGGGTGCAAAGGTTAGCTGTTAGTACAAATAGTTATATAGCAGCATGTATCAGCAATGTTCTTGACACAGTAACAGGCAGTGTTCTATGTATGATTGTCCATATAGTTATCATGGAGCATTGCACATTTGGATATGTGATGAATACATGTTAGTGATGTTATATTCATGGATGTAGATTTTGATGATCAGTAGAAGTGAAGTTATGCATTCGCTATTCACCAGTAGCAGTTTCTTATGTTTATTCAGAAGAGCTGATAGAGATTATATTGGTTCTAGCGTTGCGCCTATCAGTTCGGTATGAACCCTTGGATTAGAGCTTTTATAAGAGTTAGGAAGGTTTGGTTAAGATTGCATGAGACAATTTAGCTTGAGGAGAAAGATCCATTTGTTTTGGTAGAGCCAACAGTGTGTAGCGTGCATCTACAATTATCTTATTGGACAGGTCCCAGAATGTGTTGCATGATTACTAGAGCTGACTAAATTATTATTGGAGTTTGTTATGGATTATCTAATATGATTTCAAGGTGGTTCTAATAGGCCAACTTGATTATATCATTTAGAGGAAAGATATTTATAGGAAGTCATTTATGATTGCTTGAGTGTGGTTCATAGTTTGTGAAGAGAAGATCAGAGTGTACGAAGTGTTGAGCCATCAGAAGAAGGTCTATGTGACCAAGTAAAGTATTTTTGCTATACATTGGAGCTAATCCAAATAGTAGGTCAAAGTTCAGTTCACCAAGATCTAGATATAGTGTGTATCTGTTAAACAGAAGGTTGCAGCCTTCACCCCTTTAAGCAGTGTGCTCTCGAACAGTGCGTCCTCACCCCTAATAGGGTTAATTGTAAAAGAATCCTAACAGGGTCTTACCCTTGACCAGGTCTACTATACTAAATATATTTTAAAGCAACTCCTAATAGGGTTAAGGATCTTATAACAAGGATCATTATACACTAGTACAGAATATTAGTGGGTGTCAATTCCCACCAGGGTTTTTACCTATTTGGGTTTCCCCGTAACCAAAATATTGGTGTTGTGTTCAAGTGTTCTTTCATTTTGTTTATGCTTTATGTTTAAGTATACTTAATTGGATAAAGAATTGAAACTTGTAGATAATTGATTCACCCCCCACCGCCCCCCCCCCCCCCTAGTTATCTCTTGGGACTATTCATAACAATTGGTATCAGAGCCAAGTGCCTTAGAGAGAAAGTTTAACAGCTTGAGGTTGATCAGATGGCATTCTTCAAAAAAGAAAGTCCTAAGTTTGATGGAGAAAATTATCTTTATTGGAAGAACAAGATGGTGACTCATTTGCAATGCATTGCTTTTGAAGTTTTTGATATAACTATCAAAGCAGTCAAGATTCCTACTTTAGAAGACCTTGCAAAGGATGATGCTACTAAAAAGAAAAAGGAATTGTTTCATCAAAATGCAATAGCCAAAGAAGCCCTTATCAGCACCCTATCTGATAGTGAGTTTTCAAAAATAAAGAAAGTAGATACAGTCCACAAAATATGGAAGTACCTAGAAGACATATTTGAAGGAGACAAGCAAGCAAAGGATGCCTGCAGAAAAACATGGAAGAAAAGATACAATGCATTAGAGATGCTACCTGAAGAAAACATCAGAGCTTACAATCAAAGGATCAATGAAGCAGTTGCAAGAATCAGGAACAATGGTGGAGAGATCTCAGAGGAAGATATTATGGAAAAATTGATGACTACTCTCACTTGGAAATATGAAAACAAGATCAACATCCTTGATGAGACCATGCAGCTTACATCAAAATTCAAGAGAGAGACCTTGATCAGAAAAATCTTAGCTTTTGAGATTTCAAGATTGAAGATAGAACCTAAAAGTGAGACAACGTTCAAAGCAACAATCCATGGTAAGAAATCTGCAAACACTTCTGGTAATTATGATGATGATGATGATGAGAAAAATCTAGATGATTTCATTGCTATGATTACCAAAAGAGAAAAGAAAGGAAAAGGAAAATATGAAGGTCAATTTCCATTTAAATTCTTTTCATGTAATAAGATTGGTCACTTTGCATCTAAGTGTCCTACAAGAGCTATAAAGTTCAAAAATGAATACAAGCCTAAATAGTCTAAGGAATGTTAATATGTTGGAGATGGAGTTTTAGATGATGATTTAGCTGAAGAAGAAATTAGATTTATTTCTATTATAGAGAAAATGAAGAATGAGATAGATCATGAAGATGAGAAAGAGGAACAAGAGCTAGCATTGATTTCACAAGCTAATATAAGGACATATTGGATTATAGATAGTGGTTGTTCACATCACATGACAGGTGATAAAGATAGATTTGTTCATCTGGATAATTACAATGGTGGCATGGTTAGATCTGGAGATAACACTCCTAAACCCATTGTTGGTAGAGGAACCATCACCTTGGATGGAAAGAATAGTACTGATGATGTTCTTTATGTCAATGGTTTGAAACATAACCTACTAAGTGTTGGGAAGTTACTTGACAAAGGTTACAGATTGGAATTCAATGGAAATAAGTGCATCATTAACAACAAAGAAGGAGAAATAATTGCATTAGGATGAAAGACTAAAGGTAATGTTTTTCAGCTTAATCTAGAAGCAAGTTGTTTTGTTGCTAAAGTAGATGACAGCTGGTTGTGGCATAAAAGACTATGTCATATCAATTTTGATAACATAGTTAAGATAAACAATGTAAAGGTAGTAAGAGATCTACCCAGCATAGAGAAGCTAGTTGATACTATATGTAGGGAATGTGTCATGGGAAAGCACGTAAGAAAATCATTCAGGAGAAAGCACAATTCAATAGAGAACAAGTTGGATCTGATTCATATAGACCTATGTGGTCCAACTCAAACAATATCATACTATGGTGAAAGGTATTTCATTTTGTTTGTTGATGACTATACTAGAATGATGTGGGTTGCATTCTTGAAAGACAAGTCAGAAGCATTTGAGAAGTTCAAAATATTCAAAGCTAAGGTTGAGAATGAATCTAGACTAAAGATAAAATGTTTGAGATTGGATAGAGGAGGATAATTCACCTCTAATAGATTCTATGAGTATTGCGAAGAACATGGCATCAAGAGGTAGTTGAGTGCACCTAGAACTCCTCAGTAGAATGGAATTGTAGAGAGAAGGAATAGGATCATCCTTGATGTAGTGCGCACCATCATGATTGAAGGAAATGTTGCACACACCTATTGGAGAGATGCAGTCAATACAATAGTCTATACCATCAATAGAATTTAATTGAGGCTTGGCACAAACAAAACACCATATGAGCTATGGTTTGGTAATGTTCCCATAGTAAAATACTTTAGACTCTTTGGAAGCAAGTACTACATCAAGAGAGATGAAGTATTAGGCAAGTTTGATGCAAGAAGTGATGAAGGTATTTTCCTTGGTTACTCTACTAAAAGTAAAGCTTATAGATGTTTCAATTTGAGATTGAAAGAGATCATTGAAAGTGATCATGTTAAGATTGATGAAAAATTTATGGTTCAAGAAAGATATCATGATTACTCACCCATGATTGAAGAAGAACCTAGACCCTCCACTAGTGAGATAGTTATTGAAGAGATGTTTGATAGTATTGATGCATTATTCAATGAACCTGAGACAAGTGAAGAAGAAAATCATAAAGTAGATAAGATAGTACACCCAAAGCTCCAAAGTTTACATCTAGATATCATTCTAAGGATGACATCATTGGAGATCAGAGTGGAAAAGTCACAACAAGATCAAAAGAAAAGAGTTCTACAAGCAATGAGGTGGTATGTTTACTATGTCAGATTGAACCCTTGAGTGTTGAAGATGCATGCAATGATTTAGATTGGCATGATGCTATGAAAGAAGAACTAGATCAGATTATCAAGAATGATACTTGGGAACTGGTCCCAAGACCCAGTGATAAAAATGTGATTAGAACAAAGTGGATATTCAGAAACAAGATGAATGAAGATGGTACAATAGTGAGGAATAAAGAAAGATTGGTAAGGGATATGCGCAAAGAGAAGGTATTGATTATTCAGATACTTTTGCACCAGTAAGTAGGTTAGAAGATATTAAGTTGTTCTTAGATTTTGCAACATTCAAAAACTTCAAAGTTTATCAGATGGATGTTAAGTCAACATTCCTGAATGGTGAATTAAAAGAAGAAGTATATATTGAGTAGCTAGAAGGATTTACCCTATTAGACAGACCTGATATGGTATGCAGATTGAAGAAAGCCCTCTATGGACTTAAGAAAGCCCCTAGAGCTTGGTATGAGAGACTTGATGGATATTTAACAAAGATTGGATTCAAGAAAGGAGCAACAAATTGTAACCTATTCACAATAGAGATATTTGAAGGACTACTACTTGTAGCTATATTTTTTGATGACATTATCTTTGGAGGTAACAAAAAACTTAGTGCTGAATTTTCTAAGGAGATGCATAGAAAATTTGAGATGATCATGATTGGACCTATCAAGTACTTTTTGGGATTGAATGTGCAGTAGATAGAGAAAGGTATTTTCATTAATTAGTCCAAGTATGTGAAAGAGATATTGAAGAAATTCAAGATGGATGATTGCAAGCCAGTAGGGACACCTATGATAATTGGATGCAAGATTAAAAAATAAGATGACTCACCAATAGTAGATATAACATTGTACAAGTCTATGATTGGCAAACTCATTTATCTTACTCAAACTAGACCTGATATTTCCAATGCAGTTGGCAAAGTTTGTCAAACTCATGAACAAAGTGAGACTAAATGTCAATAAGCTTTTTTCTAAAATTATATGTCAAGTTCTTGCTAAGTGAATAGAACTTTGAATATCACAATGTAAAACCTTTTTGTCCTCTTTTACTTTTAACTCACCTAAAATCCTATGAAGCTAGTCTGCCTCCTTTCTAGCCCATGTTGCTACCATATATTTGTCTTCAATAGTTGACAATGTTACCACGATCTGTAACTTTGATACCCAACTAACAACATCTCCAACTAAGGAGAAAACATAACCTATACTATACTTTCTCTTATCTCTGTCTCCACCAAAATTTACATCTACATACCCATCTACTTGAAGAATACTCCCATTGTAATAGATAGAAGCATTTAAAGTACCTCTTAGATATCTAAAAATCCACTTCACAATTGTCCAATGATCAATACCAAGATTTTCCATGTACTAAATGACAATGTCTACTTCTTGGGTAATGTCTGGTTTTGTGGATACCATGGAAAATATAAGACTACCAACTATTGATGAGTACAGTATATGTGACATTTGTGGATTCTCTGATTCTATGCTAGGGAACTATTCTAAAGACAACTTAATGTGAATAGGAAATGGAGTACTAACTAGTTGTGCATTCTGGATATTGAAACATTGCGGAACCTTCTCCACATAAGTCTTCTATGACAACCATACTTTCCTATTATTTCTATCTTTGTGTATCCTCATTCCAAGAATCTAATTTTCACTTCCTAAGTCCTTCATGTCAAACTCCTTAGAAAGATGAGTTTTCAAATGGATAATTCTATCTATGCTAGGACCTTCAACTAACATATCATCTACATACAAAACTAGAATGATGAAACTATCATCATCATACCTTTGAAAATAGGCACAATGATTAGCCTCACATATGCTAAAATATAGGCTCATCATGAAGGAATCCAACCACTTGTACCAGCACCTTGGCACTTGTTTTAAACCATACAATTTTTTTTTCAATATGCAAACAAGACTCTCCTTTCCTTTTTCCTTAAAACCTTCTAGCTGCCACATATAAATCTTCTTAGAGAGATCACCATGCAGGAAGGACTTTTTTAACATCTAAATATTCTAATTCCAAATAAAGGCTACCAAAAGGAGCTAAAACAACTTTGACAATACACAAATGTACAATAGGTGAAAAATTTTCATCAAAATCTATATCATATTTTTGAGCATACACCTTGCCCACCAACCAAGCTTTATATCTCTCCAAATTATCATTTAAATCCATTTTCAATTTGAAGACCCACTTGTTCCCAATAGATTTTATTCCTTTGGGAAATGGAGCAAGTTCCCTTATCAAATTATTATGAAGAGCTTCCATCTCGTCTTCCATAGAAGCTCTCCATTTATTTGCATATTCTACTTCACAAGCCTCCTAATATGGACTGGGTTTACCAAAATTAGTTTGTAATGCATAAGTCAAATTACAAGTAGGAGAGTACCTTTCAGGTGCTTTGGATGCCCTACTAGATCTTCTTACAAGGGGTGATATTTTATCCTATGGCTCATTTAGTTGTTGTTTATTTGGATGATCTTCTCCTAGTTGATCTTTGTCTAGCACATCTAGATAATCATCATGTTTTTCCACCTCTATTGGAATAACTTTAGTACCATGTTGTTCTTCACCTCTTTTAATTGTGTTTTCATTAAAGGACACATATCAACTAATTATAATCTTGTAGGCAACAATATCCCACAACATGTACCCCTTTCTACCTTCTAAGTAACCAAGAAAAATACATTTTATGGACTTCTTGTCTAACTTATTTCTACTCTCTTTAGGAAAATGTGCATAAGAATCATAACCAAAAATATTATGAGAAATGAGTAATCGCATGGTTTACCTTTCCATATTTCTTCTAGAATTTTTATCAAGAGTTGTAGTGGGTTATCTATTGATCAAGAAAAAAGTTGTGTTAATATCCTCAACCCAAAACTTGTGCTCCAAACCAACAGTGCTCAACATACATCTAGATCGCTCCATGAGTGTACAGTTCATGCATTCAATCATACTATTTTGTCATGGTGTCCTAGAAATTGTCAATTGTCTTTCAATTCCATGTTCACTACAAAACTAGTTAAATTACGCTGAACAAAACTTACCTCCATTATTTGTTCTTAGACATTTTATTGTCTTACCTTTTTAATTCTCTACTAGAGCCCTAAATTTCTTGAAACAAGATAACACTTCATATTTCTTATTGAGAAGATAAATCCACACCTTACATGAATAGTCATTTATAAATGAAATAAAATATGATGAATCTCGAATAGATGTTATAGGTGCTTCCGAATTATTTGAATAACTAAATCTAATATATCTTTTCTTCTACTAGCAATCTAGAGAAACTTAGTCTATTCTATTTTCCAAACAAGAAATGTTCACAAAAACTCAAATCTTTAGATTTAGTAGCTTGGAGAAGATTTCTATTTAACAGTACCTTGAGACTCCATTCACTCATATGGCCTAGCCTTTGATGTTGGGTTGTTAATGAGACCATCTATGCATTAGTTACCATAAAAACCTCTCCATTGTCAATTTTTCCAACCAACCTATAGAGATTGCCAACTTTTTCTCCCTTTAGTATAACCAAGACTCCCTTTGTTACCTTCAGACAACTATTTTCACCATTGAATCAAAAACCTTGTTCTATCAATTTTTTCTTTAAACCAAGTACATGTTTAACATGTTGAATAGTTCTAACCACTCCATCAAAAATCTTAATTCTTACCTCTCCATCACCAATGGATTCACATGGGTTGTCATTTTCGATATAAACCATACCTCCATCACAATTATGGTAAGTAGAAAACCAGTCTCTATGAGGAGTCATATGATAGGAGGCACCAATATCAAGAATCCAAACATGAAGTAAAGAGCTTATTAGATTAGCAGTTAATACCTCACCATCTTCTAATGGTGTTTGAACTTCTATAGAATTTTCTTCAGATGCTAGTGTGCTAGGATTCTCCTTGGTTTCTCTTGGAAACCTACAATCCTTTTTGACATGTCTATTTTTCTACAATTCCACCACTTCACCTTTTTCCACCCCTTAGATTTGGACCTATTTTTTCCACACTTAGTATTAGTTATTTCCCGAGTTCTACCTCTAGCAAATAGGGCTTCATTTGAATAGGATCCATGAGATGTCTTCTATCTTGAATATTCAGTGATTAAAGTAGCTACCACATATTCAAAGACTAATTTTCCACTCAGTGCATAATTAATGAGAGCCATAACTAGTTGATCCCAACTATCAAGCAAGGAGCAAAGTAAAATTGATGCCTTATCTTCTTTAGCAATTTTAACTCCCGCCAAAGGAAAATTTCTAATAAGTATGTTTAAATCACTCAGATGGTTTGTGAAATTTGAATTATCATGCATCCTCAAATTATATAGTTGCCTTCATAATATAATTTTGTTTACCAATAAATTCATCTCATACAATTTGCAAGCTTATTCCTTAAATCATGAGCATATTTATCCTCTGCAACATTGAACAAAATTGAATCTGCTAGAGATAACTAAATTGTTTCTCTAGATATTCTATCTATAATATTCCAGTCTGGTGTACTCATATTTTTAGGTTTTGATGCTACCCCCTTAAGAGATCTATCACATCCATCCTTCACCAACAAATATTGAATCTTCAGCTTCCAAAGAGAAAAATTTGAACCATCAAACTTTTGTACCCCAAATATGGTAACAAAACCTTCTACCATTGATCACCTCTAAAATCAAACAAATCCTACACAAATAACCTCACTCTGATACCAATTGTTAGGAAAATTACAAGTGCATAAAATTACAGAGAAGAGAAAATATACATAACATATTATTTTTGTGGAAAATCTTGGTAAAATTATACTAGGAATAAAAACCATGGGAAAATACCTCTTAATATTATTTCTTAGGAATTTTCATAATTATAAAAATATTCAAAAAAAAATTCCTCAAAGCATGACTTTGGGTAGCTTATAACAAGTGAGTTGTAATGTCCTTATTGAAGACAACTTACTAAATTTAGTAAGTATGACTCGTACAACTACATGTTCAACACATGTGAAAATTTCTATTTTAGGCAAGTCACCAAAAATGACTTACTATTTATAGTAAGTCAACTCATAAAAAATTCTATTTATAGTAAGTCGACTCATAACAACCTTTTATTTATTGTGATGACTCAACCAAAGAAGGTGGTTTTCGGTGATGACTCAACCAAAGCTAGTGGTTCTCCATTATGACTCAACCAAAGAAGGTGGTTCTCCATGATGACTCAACTAAAGGTAGTGGCTCTCTATGATGACTTCACATTCCAATAAGATTTTTACCTCTCCCATCAATAGAAATATGAAATCAATGGCCAATTGTTTAATAATTCCTTAGAAATATGGAATATCCCCTTTACTTTGGGCTCTGCAAAACCCAGGTGGGTATCCCTTTGATACAATATCAAATGAGATACTAAATGGTGGTTAATATTGTGAACTCCTACAAATTAATTATAAGCCCAAGATAATGAGAGCATAAATTGGTCCTTTAAAGAGTCAGCTCAACTCTACGTTATCTTACCTTTTACAATAGGTTGGAAGTCAAGATTCAAATACACATAACCATAAAACATAAATAAAATATCTAGGTTATTTTTTGGTTATTGAGAGTATATATGACTGCACACAAACCATTGCTTAATCCATTGGGTTATAGAGTTAAAGACAAAGTTATAAAGAAACCTTACAATATTCAAGGCAATAATCATCGAGATTCCATTGGGTTAATTCCCAAAATTAACATATCCTTTCTATGACGACATGAAACTCTACTTAGGTATCTATAACATATATTCTAACCATTATTTTTCTACAAAGCATTTAAATCCATCTTTAATAGAGAGCTATTGATTAAACAATACACATTGCAAACATAATTTACAAGGTTGAATTTTAAAAAAACCTTGAGTTTATTACATTGATATGGTTTAGGATACACTATACAAAGATAGCTCCATGAAAGGCTATTCCCTTATAATACAAGATGAAACACCTATATTCATAAATTGAACACAACAACAATCGATTCCATTTTGAACCCTAGAACCTAGTACCTTATATGTACATGCTGCTTCCTACCAAATTTTTAGTCCCCTGTAATCGACCCTGGAATCCATTTTATAACAGAAGGGATGCACAAGCTCTAGGTAAATTACACATGCATAACCTATTGAACTATCACTAACTAGTCATACTAAATTATTCACCTCCTAGAATGACTATCTTTGAATTTTGTCTTCTTCCATAGTTGTTGGGTTGGCTTGCTAAATGCCCCAAGGTCAAAGTCCTCTAGTGAGCTCGTGAAAACTATGAGCCATGCCACTATCACACTTGGAAGGTTAGTGTTATAGAGGAGCCAAAAATTCAAGATTTACAGTCTCAGACCTCTAAGGGAATACCATGGGTGGTTGATTCTCATATTTTTCCTTCACAGGGGTGAGACTAGAAGGCGTATAGAATGCCTACGGATCCTCTTCTTTGGATCACACACCCAGACCTCCCAATGTAATCTTCCCTTGAAGGGAAAATTAAGGGGCAACAACATAGAATAGAATTATTTGCAAGATGGGAGAATAACCTGCTCATGCACTTAATGTTTTTAATATCCCTATAGAAAGCACAAATTTTTTTTAATACCACTATAGCTGCAAGACAAGACATTATTCCGCTTACATATTTGGTCCTTGTATATCTCTAGCAATATGACCCTATGCAAATTCATATCTTTTATCTTGGAATTACTCATAATATTAGCTCAATCAAAAAGATATTTTCCATATACAAAGTCACAATTCCAAGAAGGTATTTATCTTTTCCCTCTCATGCAACTAGCTACTAATTTTAAAATTGGAAATGATGGAAGTGATAAGTATGTAACTCTTGATAACTCTGTACTAAAAATGCCCTACAAAATGATTTTAAGCCTGCTAGAATCTTGACTGTAGCAATTCTGACTTGACACTCAAAAGGATTTTGATGAAAAAGAACATCATTCCATACCTTGATTAATAAGAAACCTTCTAAAAATCTTATTTGTAAATGCCATTTCT
The DNA here is from genome assembly GCA_027943335.1 of Chamaecyparis obtusa. Lineage (NCBI taxonomy): Eukaryota > Viridiplantae > Streptophyta > Pinopsida > Cupressales > Cupressaceae > Chamaecyparis > Chamaecyparis obtusa. Next base: position 1,530,970 of record BSBK01002848.1, read on the forward strand.
TCACTCGGATCACTAGACAATAGTTTTTCTTGTAATATAGTTCATCAAATTACTTTGACCCTAGTCGCATGACAATATTTTTCTTATGTGGAACCACATGTTTCCACTAGATATACTTAACCACTCATAGACCACAATTGAAATTTGTATCTTAAACACCCTGTTGATCCCTTGGGAAATATGGAAATCATAGTTTTGATTACTAGAAAAAGAAGGTTTTGAAGGGGTCCCGAAACCCTTTACAAATCTAGATACAAAAGATAGAAAGAAGTAGCATGAGAAAAAAGAGACAACATTAACAAACGACCCACAAGAGGGCTACATAGGAAACAAAAAATAAGAAAACAAGAAAAAACCAGCCTGAGAGACAAAAAACCAGCCAAGGCAAAAACTCGGTTGATAGAATACATTACTCCAGCTTTTTCATCTGGAGTTTTCTCCATTCTAGCTTGGATATTATCCATCCTCCCAATGACTCATTTCAACTCTTCAACATTCTTCTTAATAGCGGGGGATTTCTTCTTGTTGCTAGCATGGGTTCTAGAACTCGTCCCACCAGTAGCCTCCAAGGTATCATTCTTATGATTAGTTTCCTCATCAAGGCCGCTATCCAGCATATTGACTAGGGCTTTCAGATTAATGCTAGAAGCTTTCATGTTGTCCTTACTATGTTGGAGAATATCAATAATTATGCTCTCCATATTATCCATCTATTTTCATACATCGGAGATAGAAGAGTTAGAATTCTGAGTCAAATTTCCCTCATTGAGCCCTTTTTCAAGCTTCTCCTAAAGACTAGCATTAATGGAATCAAGTTTCATTCACTTAAGATTAAGCCTCTTTATCTCATGGAAACACCATTTGTTGAATCTGAAAGAGTAAAAAGCCTTAACTTTTGCAGTTTGAAGGGTACCAATAGTGACTTCCTCCTTGTCATTGAAGTCCTCAAAAATCAATTTAATGGAGGATTCTCTAACCCTTCTTTCACTTGTATCCTCGCTCTCTTCTTTAATGTTCTCCTAGGTATCTTGAGAAATATGAACATCATGCCTCATACCAGCCACAAACTCATCTAGAATTGGTACTTCCTCAATTTGGAAATTCCTATCAGGGTTAAGCATTTCTTTATAATGGATAGTAGTATCAACCAAATCCTCAAGATTTTGGGAATTTTGAACCAAAATTTCTTTAGAATTCAAAATATCCCAAGACTTACCTTCTAAGTTGACAATGTCCTCATTCTCCTTGCTACCCCTTTTCTCTTTATCTTTGTTCTTAGAATTAGTATCAGTCTTCCTATTTTGGGTAGAAAGATCTTCCTTCTACTGGGTACCATCATCACCTTTTTCATTAGTATCAGTCTCTGACTCAACATTTTTCACAGTCCCCTCACAGTTTTTTCTTCATCATCTCCCAAATCTTGAGAGAGGGCATTATCTTTGGAGTCCTCAGTTTCCTCCTCTTCTCTATTAGGGATTTGCACATTCTGGGTATCACGACCTTCCTCATCATCTGAATCTTTAGCAACATTGTCCTCATAGCTACACTCAAAAGCTTCCTTCTTCAAAGTCCTCATTTTCTTAGAACTGCTTTCAATATTTCCTTCTCCAATCCGTTTACCTTTCCCCAAAATGGGAATAGTGATAGTAGGGTTAGTGATTTCATCCCTTATGTGTTTATAAATCAATAAGATCAACCCCTCATGCCAAATGGCCTTCTTGGACTTCTTCTTGTGCTCATTAAGGCTTTTAATTAAAGAGCTATGTAAGTAATATGGAATGTTGATAATATCCTTATACCTAAAGTGATTAAGGAACATGAAGTGATGGGAATGTGCCTGAGTAAACTGCACATCGAGAGTAACATACTCCATAATAACCAAGAGAGTGGTATGCCAAATTTATTTTATCTTGTAAACATCAATGAACCCATTAGCATGAGCTTCGGAGAAAGCCTCGTTCTCCTTCTCAAACTTAGGAAATTTCTTAACCACCATGTCCAAGCTCTTCTAGTTTCTATAAAACTTTAAACCCTCATTGGGTATACCAATAACCTAAGCTATGATCTCAACCGAGAGATTGATAGTCTTCCTATCCATCGTGATGGTCTCATTTTTCCAGCCATCAAAGAATTTCTAAGTGACAGATTTATCAAACCCATGGATTCTTTCCAAATAAAGAGTGACTCTTCCCTTCTATAGTTTATGCCACACCATAGCCATGTATTCTCCTTTAAGCCTATGATAGTTTGCAAGCTCTACCCTTTTAAGATCCCCTCCCATGTTGATAGATATCAAAACCAGAAACTTGTCACTCTTCCCAATTTCTTAATTATGCTTGCAAAGGTTGTCTTTCTCAAAAATGTTAATGCAGATGGAAATAGCAACCCAAAAAGAATGGGAAATAATGATGTTATTGATGCCAAGTACTCTACTCCACTCTTTCCAATAACTACTTGTAGGCACCGTAATACTCATGCATGTAGTTCTAAGCATCTTAAAGCTTTCCTTCCTTATGGATGATTTTATCATAATTAATTTTTTATTTTGTGTCCTCGTTTAGATTCACAAAGCTCTCCCATGTGATGACATCATCAGAGTTAACTCCCACATTGGCCAAGCTATCAGCCATGTTGTTTCTTTCTCTATACATGTGTGAAATTTGGAATGGTTTGAAATAATTTCCTTCGCTATTGAAATAAAATTATCAATGGTCCATGAAGGTATAGAATCTCCCTTGAGACACCTAATAATATTCATAGAGTCTCCCTCTAGCCAAATATTATTAAAATTAAGGTTTTTGGCAAGTTGAAGACCATAAAGAGCTCCCATAGCCTCAGCAATGTGATTGGTTTGAGTTCCCAAGTGTAATGCCCAAAATAGTTAGGCAAAAACACAACAACAAATTTTTTTTATAAAACAACTATAACGTACACCTAGGTCAACTAAGTTATGCAAAAGCCCTTGACGTGAAGCTTGGGGTTCGCTAGCTCACTTAGGTGAGTCACCCAATGACACTTAGGGAATCATGAGGTAAACGCTGGCGTGCCTCCGTTCCCCACACGATGGAAGTCATTAGGCGACGAGTAAGTCGAAAGAAATTTTAAAGGAAATATCAAATTCGAATAGTTTCATGATGTACAAAGTTTATACGGTCTATCCCTATGAAATCTCAAGGTGGGATTAATTTACTAAAGGATAGATTAATTAGAATTAACATGACGAATAATCACCTAGTTATTTTCCTTATTATTTATGTTTTCTTCTCCTAATTTTATAATCCTTAAGGTTTACAATTCTATTAATACTGAGGTTAGGAAAGTAAATTAATGAGTTGAAATAACATTCCCAAAATTTATTCATGTAAATATTATGTAGAAGATAGGGTTTACTATGAGAATTTAATTGACAAGAGTAATAAGAAATAAAATTAAAGAACATTTATGAATTTATTTATTATATTTTTTTTAACTTACTAAAATCCTTCGATAAAAAGACAAACCACTAATACATAAATTTATAACTTAATTAAATGTTATTAATGACAAGTCATAATGAAGGAAAAATTAACCATAATTATTTACTCAATTACTACTAACATAAAAGCTTTATCAATATCTAATATTTTTCCCATAAATAATACACTATCCAAATAAATAAATATTAACTTTTCAACTAACGAATTTTCACTAACAATGAGGATATAATAACACTTCGACATAATCAACAGAATGAACATATATTAACTTTTCAACAATATTAATTTTAGCTAACAAAATAATAATGCAGACACAACCCATACAATAATAAGATACATTAGAGAAACATATCAACTTAAAAATCAATTAATATAAAAATGAATGGGCCCTCCAAACCCTAATTCAAAATTAGGGTTTGGGGCCTTAATAAAACTTATCCTAACCCTAATCTCTCCTTATTGTTTTCTTGTTGTGTGCAGGTTGAAGGAGATTGCAGAAGATAAACTCTGCCAAGTTTCTCTCAAGTGTGAGAGGGTGTACTAAGGCAAGAGATCCTTTTTGCCATAAGGGAGTCTCTCACTTTTACACTAGATAGCTCCCATTTTAGTGTTGAAGAAGTGGGTATATTTGTTTTAAAGTTGGGCATCTGTGTATGTTGTAGATGTTCTCAGATCTGTACACAGATCACATGTCTTGTCTCTATTATATTTTTTCCATCATTTTACATAGTAATTTGCTATTGATTTAGTTGTTAATGTAGTTGAATATACATGCCATAAAATGGTGATGAGCCATTTTATGCAATACTGTGCATTTTCTTTTGATGGATCTGGTATACAGATCTTCTATAATAAAAGTTTACATTATTTCTATATGATAAAGGCCTACTAATTTCGATAATGAATAACACTTTATTTTTTTTTGTTTTTTTTTTCTATGTTCTGCCATGTTTATACTGGGTGTTAATATTTTATTACACAAAATACTGTAACAATAAATATTTTTTTAAATTTTATTTGGTAGGGTTTTTAAAGAGGACCCATCCCCTGGTGATGGCATGATAGCAGCAGTTGTTGCCGCGACTGTTGCCATGTCAGAGACCTAGGTCTTTGCTGTGACAACAGTCATGGCAGGGACTATCATGGCTCAAGGCCATGACCTTGGGTCACCACAACATCGTGCTATGCCAAGGGTTTAGAGGGATTCAACCCTAATTCACTTCACATATTTTTTTTATGATAAAACAACATTTGAAAATATCCAATATAATATTGTATGTTATAAACTATACAATATTTATTGTATAGTTTATAATATATAATATTATATTATAAACCATTACCGATTTAACTATTAGAGATATTCACATTGCAAAATATAATAATATATATTATATAATATACATTATTATAATGTAATTATACAAATTATAAAAGTGATATGGTATTATTAAATTTAGCCTTACTGAAATGTGTAATATATGATTTTATATTTCATATTATACATATTTTATGTATAATATATTAAATATAAAATTTATATATATAATATAATATATTAAATCCAGATTATAAACACATGTATAGATGCATTAACTTAAGATGATGTTAAGAAAATGTTTTGCAGATATAAATATAAATAAAAATCAATTGGTTTAAAAAAAAATATACACAGTTCCTTATATACATCAGATTTAGGTTAAACATATTAACTTCTTATCCATTTTGTAGTGCATACATATATAGCTAAATTTTCAATTGTTTAAGCATTATCTTCTTACAACATTTAAGGTTTTCTATTTGGCATGTTCATACATTTCTAGGTTTGATATACTGAAGTCCAGTCTAATTTATTTTTAAATCTATCTACTATATTTAACTTTAGCATTTTAACAACTAGGTCTCTTTATTTTTCAAATTTTTTTATAGAAGTTAATGAGCATATAATTTCCAGAAAAGTAAACCAACTATATGAAAATCTGAATAAGCATACTGTTCAATAAACCTCTTATCTATTTTCAAATGTATAATCCTTAGGCTTCAATTCTAATAGTATAAACTGTAAATTTCTACTTTTGAAAGGTTAATAAATAACACAAAACTAATTTAACCTTCCTGAACATAACAAATTTCATAATTCATATAGATGCTAGAAAACTAATTTAAATAAGCAAATTATAGTCCAAAAAATATCAATCTCTTTTGAGCAAATAAAATTAAACTAACATTTCCAGTATATGTCTAATTCAAATAACATTTATACAAAGATCTAATTTTAAAATTCTGACAATAGTTACAGATTCTAGGACTATAGAAAGTGAGCAATAAAAAAAAAATGTTTAATTTTAGGAAAACTGCTAGAATAACCAAATGTAAAGAACTAGTCTAAAATTCCAGCTTTGATAATATTACAAATTTCTTTGTACAGGAAATAAACAATGTAAGGAACAAGTTCTCTCAAAATAGAGACATCCTAAAACAATCTTGGAAGTTTCCAACTTTATCCTTAACCTTCAAACTTGGACTTACTCCTTCAAGCCAAGATCCAAAGCTGCAAACACAAGACCTTCTTCACATGGCCATGGAGGCTCACCTCCCAGCCTAGGCCATTACATGGCCACCCCTGAGCTTGGATAAACAAGTATAGGATAGAATACACTCATACATCACAAACATAAACATTTAACATAGATTTGGAACATAGGGTTTCACATATTACTCCCTTCCCAAGCTTGCACAAAGGATTCTTACATATAATCCATATAATGGGTGAAGGTGGAATCTTCCTAATGGAGTCACCAAACTTATAACAACAACATATGCAACATGTAATACCAGCCTTCACAAGGCCCTTCCAACCCAAAATATCTCAAATCCATGAGCAAACAACAAAACCCTTATGGCCCCCAATCACCCTTATGACCCCCAAATAGCATAAGATGGTTATCATGGTTGCCCATACAACCATGAACTCATACAAAAGGAGATCCCAACTAGGGCCCTTCACCCCAAGTTCTCCTCTAATCCTCCCAAGGATGAGGAGTGAACTTGCACACCCATAACATGAACAATTACAAGAAAACAACAAGATTGAAATAAAAGCTCAAAATGCAAACAACAATAAAAAAGTTTACACATAGAAAAATAGATTACAAATTTTCACATAACACATTCCTTTCAAGCATGTTCAAATAAAAAACAAGATTAGAAGACCACCAACATCCTTCAAAGACAAGGCTGAATTGAGAGTTGAAGATGAGCTTCCCTTGGCACCAAGCTTGCTATCCACAAATCTACTAAGCAAAGACTCTCAAGAACTCCTCTAATTTCCTCTCCCACAAGCATGAACAAGAATGAACTAACTTAATACTTCTAAGTCTTTCTCCCTAAAAACATTCTTCCTTCCACTCCCTTCCCAATACTATTAGGTTTCTAAATCTAAGACAAAAATGACACTTGCCCCTCTCTAAGGTTTGGGATGAATTTCCACATATGAAAATAAGAGATTACTTAGGGAACATTTCCATTTTCGTGCATGTCATAAATGACACATTTGGAGAGACATATAAGTGGCCTAGGAAGATGAAAATGGAAGAATTGAGCCCCCCAACCCAAGTACTAACCTTGGGGCACTAAAATTCAACCTAAACCTCATCCTAGGACTCCACAATACCTCTCAAAATTCTTAATTAATCATGCATCCGAAAATGGAGTTTTGGTTTCAACAATTTCTGGTCCCTTAAACCACCTACCTAGCTTGGGAATGCTCAAGACTAACAAAGGAGAAGGTGGGGTCCATACTCTACTCAACATGCCACTTCATCACTAAGGTGTCAAGTGACACATCATAATAATACACATCACAAACACATGTGGCATGCCTTGTGTGCAAAACCATTTAAAAAAATACACCAAGATAAAAATTTACTTACAAACATATATTTCAAACATTGTCAACCTTATACACATAGTCATCACATTTACAAAAGAAATCATGATACAATGAGGTCGTACTCTTCTAGAGTCGACCTTGGCTTTCAACTGATAGCACTTTGATCCTGTCTTGTTTCCCCGACTTACAACCATGGCCATGTCCCTGCATGCTCAAAATTGATGTCAGTACATTATAAAATCTTGCATCAATAATCATTTCAAAAAAATAAAGTAGTAACTTCTAAACTAGACAAATACATATATATGCATCATAAAACATTACATATTCCACATAAGCATGTAATCCTAAACTTATCATAGAACCATGATTCCATCAATGATCATAATACTGAAAGATAACATAACAAATGCATAATTCATATATCATAGATAATCATGGTATCAAAATGAGCATAAATAAAGAGTACGACTACCGTGATCATCATAAAAATCTATAACAAACAACTCATAAGGTCCAACTGATAGCATATATAAACCAAAATAGATCAAATGTCTATACTCAAGGTATCATCCTGATGAATCAAATGTCAAAATGAAAGTCAAACTAGGATGGGTCGGGATAGGACCTCACACCAAGGGGGGCAGCAATAGCAGCAATAAAATTTCCATTGCAATCCACACCCAACCAGGCTAGGATTTTCCTTAGCAGCCTTGTCAAAATTTATCTTAATCCAACCTTCTAGAGGAGAACTCCAAACATTGTTCTCACAACCACCCTCCTCAGAGTTGGGTTCATTTATATTCTAGCAATGCTAAGCATTTCCCTAAGTTAGGTTTTCATAGCATCCTTTTTTGGCTTTTTCAAACACACTGGCAAGATTATTGTGCTTCTCCTAAAAAATTATATTATTCCTTTCTTTCCATATGTTCCAAACAACATGTGGAGCCACCATCTTCTAGGTTTCACTTACCAAATCATTGGCAGTAGGACAATGCCATTGCTGATAGAAATCCTAGATGGAAAAGGGAAAAATCTAGCATATGTTCCATTTGTGCAAGAAAAAAGAACAAACCTATTGAGAAAAAGGACAATGCAAGAAAATATGGTTAGTATCTTCCTCAACAACACAACACAAATAACATCTATTAGGTATATAGAATCCCCTTCTTTTGAGATTGTCCACCATAAGGGATTTATTTTGGATAAAAATCCAATAGAAAATCTCAATCTTAGGAGTGAGAGCATTGATCCAATCCTTGGCTCAAAAAGGTTTAGAAGTAGGTGGTTCAAATTGAAGTAAGCTAGTGGTAGCAACTAAGAAAAACTCATTTGGAGAATGACCTTGAATCATGGAGTCATCCTTAGTAGCATAAATGCATTAAGCCATAAGGGCTTTGTCAATTCTATCAAAAGAAGGGTTTATCCTTCCCATATTCACCCAACAGCTATTAATCTAGTAGTCTTTAACTTTAGTACCATATCTACTTTTGCACCAGTTCATAGAATCAAGATAGTCAAAGTTATTGCCCAAGGGCCTCTCCATCAATTAGGGATCATCCTAGAACCTAATTTTTTGACCATTTCCCAACTTCCATTTCTTCCCCTTGCTGATAGGATTTCTAGCATTATTTATATTTCTCCAAAAAATATAACCTTCAACTTTATCCATGTTCAAAAGAAGGACATCTATGGAAGGGATTTCATAGAGGTATTTTTGTCTACATATAGTTGTAGACACCTAAAAATCCACTTTTTAATTAAAAATATTTTAGGTGGTAAAAGTCTTGATGACATCATCATTTATTAATTAATTAATTCATTTTTATTGTTATTATCCCTTCCCCTATTTTAATTAAAGAAATTTTAATAAAATAATGACATAGGACAGGTAAGGAGGATCCAATTAAGGATAGTCCAAACAAGTAGCCAAACACCGCAATGTGGAATTACACAACAAGACAATGTTTTCAACTGAATTTTCATTAACATGCCCCGTTGTAAGGCTTTCTAGGTTAGGGACAAATACAATCAAAGTATTTCTGCAATCTCTCAGCTAGTCTAGCTCTAAAAGAATCATCAACTGATGGAAACACTAAGGTAGATCTGAACTTGAGCTCACAAGCCTCCAAGAAATCTCCTTGTCTCCAAGCATGCAACCACTAGCTCTACTATTATAGACTATCAAATAACAATCTGATTTTCAAGATCTTGTAGGATCTAGATCTAATCACTGAATTCCCACTAACTTCCTCTAAACAACTACCCAAACACTGCTTAAATACTAATCTTTAGCCACAAGTCAGCTGAAAGAAACAATTAACTCCTAAGCCAAGTTGGCTCCAATTACAAACAAATATTAAATGCAACAATAGTCAGCTCATAAATAACCTTACAAACATTTAATTATCCATGTCAGCCTCTAGATCTACATAGGAGAATACAACAAAAGCTACCAACAATAAATGTACCAAGTCGGCCAACCAAATCTCCAAGAACTCCAGTCGGTAAACTAGAACCACCGAGTGCTAGAGAAACAACCGAGCACTAGTGAAACAAATGACCAAGCCAAGAAACACTGAGAAACACATGCATCATTGAGCACCAGATTTTTCATCGAGTTCCTACAATGACTGAGCTTCCTTCAATAATTGAGACCATCGGCTAAAGATGCAACTAAGTAACACAAATCCAAAATAACACACCACCATGCAGATTCGCCAAGTACCCAAGAATGCCCTTGCATTAGAAACCCCAGGTTTGAAAAGATGTTCTCATAGGCCAGAAGAACATCTTTTGAGATTCAACACATAAACCCCAAACTGGTTCTTCACATACAATTCCTCCAACTTTTCATCTTGCAGACTCTTCCACTTCATTTTCCTTTGTCTTTTCAAGTCTTTTCTTGATAACACAAGTTTTTTCTCCATACTGATCATCATTCCTCTTAGGATCTAACAACTCAACTCAGCTACCAATACTCAGACTCCTACCAAGTGTTGTATCCAGCAAAGACATCAGGGAAAAATTCCTATCATCCTTGTCAACAGTAGACACATTCTTGACACAATCATACATAGCTCTACAATCATATTTCCAAGGTCTATCGAGCAATATATGACAACTATTCATCTCCAAAATATCACACAACACTAAATCCTTATATTGGCCAATCTGAAATCAACAAAGCACCGCTCCCTCACTTCTAGTGCATGAACATGTTGTAACCAAAAAATCCTATATGGATGAGGATGTTTCATTCTATTCAAACCAAGTTTTTGAGCCATGTCCTTAGTAACAAAGTTATTAGTACTACCACTATCAAAAATTACATAACAAAGTTTACCTCTAGACTTACACCAAGTTCTGAACAAATTACTCCTCTGACAAGGTTCCTCCTTTGCAACGAGCAATATTCTCTGAACCTGCAAGTTCTCAAATTCAGGTTCATTCTGAATGTTCTCATTTACCACAACAGTCCTTCAGTCATGAAACTTCTTCTATGTACACTCAAAATAATGGTGCCCTTCTTCACCAAAATTATAACAAGTACCCTTAAAGATAACCCTACTTGTCTTCTTTTTCAATTCCACAGGTTTCGGTTCATCTTCAACAATTGGTTTATCTTTCATTGAGTGATCAATGTTTTCCTTCCCTCAAGGATTACTATGTTGTCTCCTTTTCAACTTACTTCTACCTTTAGAGCATACTGATCTTCAATTTGGTCATCATCAACCTCCATCGATTAATCTTCATTTGACCTTCATCTTCTCTATCTCTTTGTAATTCTTTCCACCAAAGAGTAGCATGTCTTTTCAACTTAGTCTGTGCAAATCTTACTCAATGAGGATCTTCAATTTCTTCAAGCTCAAATAAGTTTTCTAGTTCACCAATCCAATCAATCAAGTCCTCGGGTCTCAAAGTACTAGAGAAAGTAGAAAATTCCATTCGGTAGCTAGTAATCAACCAAGCTCTAGATCTATGTAATTGACCAGTTATGTCTTCACTAGATCTATCTCTCCGGTCATCACCACTAGATCCAATAGCTTCAAAGTCTTCAACAGCTTCCTCATAATCATCATCAGTACCAAGATTCCTTAGCATACCAGCAATAGCTCTCATGACCTTAGTGATCATGTTATTCTTCATCAATTCCATCTCAGATCTAAAATCAACTTTAAACTTCTTTGTAATCTTCGATTCCACAACATCACAGAGATTTGTAATCTCTCTAGGGTCCAATCTTCTTAGAGGCATCCTTCAAGATTTTTGAAAACCCAAATCATTAAGTCACCAACAAGGTCCTGGTGCAAACAACCTCAACTAAAGATCGGTTTACACACTCAATATTTTCAAGCTGTGATACCACCTAACGCAGGACAGGTAAGGAGGATCCAATTAAGGATAGTCCAAACAAGAAACCAAACACCACAATATAGAATTATACAACAAGACAATGTTTTCAACTAAATTTTCATTAACATGCTCGACTGTAAGGCCTTCTGGGTTAGGGCCAAATACAATCAAAGTATTTATGCAATCTCTCAGCTAGTCCAGCTCTGAAATAGTCAGCAATTGATGGAAACACTAAGGTAGATCTGAACTTGAGCTCGCAAGCCTCCAAGAAATCTCCTTGTCTCCAAGCATGCAACCACTAGCTCTGCTATTACAAAATATTAGATAACAATATGATTTTCAAGATCTTGTATGATCCAGATCTAATCACTGACTTCCCATTGACTTCCTCTAGAAAACTACCCAAACACTCCTTAAATACTAATCTTCAGCCACAAGTCGGCTGGAAGAAACAATTAAATCCTAAGCCAAGTCAGCTCTTATTACAAATAAATATTAAATGCAACAACAAGAGGCTCCTAAATAGCCTTACAAAAATTTAATTCTCCATGTCACCCTCTAGATCTACATAGGAGAATACAACAAAAGCTACCAATAATAAATCCACCAAGTTAGCCAACCAAATCTCTAAGAGCTCTAGTTGGTAAACTAGAACTACCAAGCACTAGAGAAACAACTAAGCACCAGTGAAGCAACCGACCAAGACAAGAAAAATTGAGCAACATAGGCATCACTAAGAACAAGCTCCACTGAGCACAAGAGGTTTCAATGAGTTCCTACAGTGACTAAGATTCCTTCAATAACTGAAACCATCAGTTAAAGATGCAAATGAGTAACACAGAACCAAAACAACACACCACCATGCAGATTCACCGAGTACTCAAGAACGCCCCTACATCAAAGAACCTTAGCCAAAAACATTGAAAACTAATTTGAATGTTTATCCCTCCAATTTATTAATTGTTTGATAAATTATGTCTCAAACCCTTTAAATAAATTAATAATTTATTTAAAAAACCTAAACCCTAGATATCTTCTAGAAAACCCTAAACCTATCCTCACTTTCCTAATCACTCCCTAAACTTGCTTAAAGGGTGATTCCTAACCCTCTTAGCCTAAACCCTCATCCTTTGACTTTGTGTCAACGCTGTCATTAATGAGCCTTACATGCTCATTAATGAACCCTTATAGCCTCATTAATAGCTTTGACAACCTCTTAATGAGAGCCTATGACTCTTCTTCCATCTTGGTCCACTTGTACACCTCCCTAGTATTTTTCACACGTGTGAGGAACCCTTCATCCTTATCCCTTTGACCTTGACCCTTAACCCTTGGTCCTAAACCCTAACTACTCTTCCTAACCCAATCCCTTCCTTAAGTCCTATAGATAATCCTCATTCCAAGAGAAATGGAAACCAATGCTCTTTCATATTAAGCATTGTTATCATGTCAATTTGCATCTAGATTATCATAGCCTAAGCATAATTGTTATATTTCCTTTATCTTTCAAGCTTTTAAACTCATCTTAGCATAGATTAATAGATTAAATTAGTTCCTTTTTAATCTTTTAATATCTTTTAAACATCATATCACACTTATATTTTATTTAAAATCAACTTTGCATCTCATCTCTAGCATTAGAATCTGCATCTCACCTTTTGCACCATCGAAACCCTAGGGGAAAAATAGGTTTCCTTACCTAGTTTTGTGCCACTATGGGGTCTCCATGGCTTGAAAATAATCCTAATCCTTCCTAAAAATCATTGGGACATGCTCATTGTGTTTTGAGAGCACACCGACATCCATCCTATAAGAGAAAATCAAACGGTGACATGGTGCTCCTATTTTAGCTCAATCTGAGGTGGCTTGTGAATGTTTTTCGATATGTTTGGTATATGATTCTTATAACTAATGTTTCAATATCTACGTATGTTCCTAACATGTTAGGTTTACATTGATCACATTTTGGCATGCCTGGTGGGACCCCACCATGCTCTTCAAACTACTTTTAAGGGTTTTTTGATAAAAAAACTCACTTTTTGTGAACATCCTGGGAATCCTTGGAGGAAGATTCATATCAAAAAGTTTTTGTGGAATGGATTTCCATTTGGGAACCCCCTGATTGTCATACTAGACAATTTATATTGTTGTATGCGTATTTTTTCATGTATTTTGGGTCTTTTTACCACTTCTAGCACTGATCGCCATATGGGAATCCCTAGATTGCCGTTTAGGAACCCCTGTAATGTTGTACAAAATTGAGCCACAAAAATCCTTTCCTGCATTTCCTTATGGGAAACACAGGGCTTGTGTGAAGCCCTAAACTTGGTTTTTAGGGTTGATTTGGGCCTCCTAGTGGCTGTAGGCTTCAAATTTGCATGTTCTAACTCCATGATCTTATAGGTACTCCTTGGAAGGCAATTTGATCACCAAATCATCAAGGTCCTAATACATATTAACACTTTTGTATGTTTAGGAACATAATCAACTTCCATTTAAAGCTTAAAAAGAACCTTTCATTCAATCTTGAGTGCTTACAATGAACTAATCTGCATATCATTCCTAAACGGTTCAAAACCAATCCTAATCAATCCTAAAGTGATAAAAATCACTCATCACACTTTTTATTTGGCTAAAAATAACTTCATTCAAACAAACTTGAGTGTTTTAAGGTTTTATGCATTCCTAAAGAAATCTAGGAACACCTCATTTGGGCTTAAAATGAACTTTCACTCAATCTTGAATGCCTAAAAAGCAAGAATCTGCATATCTTTCTAAAATGGTCAAAACCCAATCCTAATCAATCATAAAGTGAACAAAGTCAACCTTAAAACTTTGATTTGGGTTTAAAATGAACCTTAGCTAAGAAATTTCAATGTTTAAAGGGTTGATGCAGGGGCATTCTAGGGTACTCAGTGAATCTACATGGAGGTGTGTTGTTTTGGCTATGTGGTACTCAGTTGCAGCTTTAACCAATGGTCTTAGTTATTGAAGGGAGCTTGGTTGATGAAGGAACTTCTTATGGTTGGTGGAACTTGCACTCGGTGATGCCTATGTTTCTCGATGTTTCTTGGCTTGGTCAGTTGTTTCACTAGTGCTTGGTTGTTTCTCTGGTGCTCCGTAGTTCTAGTTTACTAACTGGAGTTTTTGGAGATTTGGTTGGCCGACTCAGTGCATTTATTGTTGGTATCTTTTGTTGTATTCTCCTATGTAGATTTAGAGGCCGACATGGGGAATTACATGTTTGTAAGGCTATTTGAGAGCTGACTATTGTTGCATTTAATATTTGTTTGCAATAGGAGCTGACTTGGCTTAAGAGTTAATTATTTCATCTAGCTGACTTGTGGCTGAACATTAATATTTAAGGAGTGTTTGGGGTAGTTTTTTAGGGAGGGGAAGTAGTAGGAAGAGATAGAATATTATATCTAGATCCTACAATATCTTGAAGATCATATTGATATCTGATAGTTTGTAATAGTAGAACTAGTGGTTTTCATGCTTGGAGACAAGGAGATTGTTTAGAGGCTTGCAAGATCAAGTTCATATCTACCTTAGGGTTTCCATTATTTGCTGATTTGTTTCAAAACTAAACTAGCTAGAGTTGGATTGGATCTTTGTGGATCTTTCAAAAATAATTCTGATTATGTTTGTCTCTAATCTGGAAGGCCTTATAGTCAGACATGTTAATGAAAATTTAGTCAAAAATAATTGTCTTGTTGTGTTTTTCCACATTGTGGTGTTTGGCTGCTTGTGAGGACTGTCCTTAATTGGATCCTCCTTTCCTATCTTGCGTCAGGTGGTATCAAAGCTTGAAGATCTTGAGTGTGTAAACCAGTTGAGGTTCTTTTGCACCGGGACCTTGTTGGTGACTTATTACTTGGGGTTTTCAAAAATCTTGAAGGCTACCTCCGAGAAGATTGGACCCTAGAGAAATTGCAGATCTTTGTGATGCTTTGGAATCAAAGATTACAGAGAAGGCAAAATATGATTTTAGATCTAAGATGGAATTGATGAAGTATAACATGATCGCTGAGGTCATGAGAGCTATTACTAGTATACCGATGAATCTTGGTACTAATGATGGTTATGAGGAAGCTACTAAAGAATTTGAAGCTATCGGATCTAGTGGAGATGACCGGAGAGACATATCTTGTGAAGATAGAACTGGTTAGTTGCATAGATATGGAGCTCAGTTAAGTACTAGTTATTGAATGGAAGTGACTATTTTCTCTAATACTTTGAAACTCGAGGACTTGATTGATTGTATTGGTGAATTAGAAGATTTCTTTGAGCTTGAAGAAATTGAAGATCCTCTTTGAGTAAGATTGGCACAGACTAAGTTGAAGGGACATGCTACTCTTTGGTGGAAAGAATTACAAAGAGATAGAGAAGATGAAGGTGAATTGAAGATCAATTGGTGGAGGTTGATGGTGACTAAATTGAAAGCTAAGTTCATACTTGCTAACTATGAGCTTGACTTGTTTAAGAAGTTGCAAAATCTGAAGCAAAAAGATTTGACTATGGAAGACTATACTGAGGAGTTCTATAAGTTGACTATTCGGTTTGGACATAGAGAAATTGGTAAAGAAAAAGTAGCTCAGTATGTGAATCATTTGAGATTTAATATTTAGGATGATCTTGGTATGTTGAAGATTGATTCGGTTGAAGATTCTTATTAATATGCTCTGAAGGTAGAAGATAAGTTGAAAAGGAGACAACATAGTAATCCCTAAGGGAAGGAAAAGATTGATCACTCAGTGAAGGATAAACTAGTTGTTGAAGATGAACTAAAACCTATGGAACTGAAGAAGAAGATAGGTAGGGTTATCTTTAAGGGTACTTGTTATAATTGTGGTGAAGAAGGTTACCATTCTTTTGAGTGTACATAGAAGAAGCTTGGTGACCAATGGGCTGTTGTGGTAAATGAGAACATTTAGAATGAACCTGAAACTAAGAACTTGCTAGTTCGGAGAACATTGCTCGGTACAAAGGAGGAACCTTGTCAGAGGAGTAACTTGTTTAGGACTCGGTGCAAGTCTAGAGGTAAACTTTATGATGTAATTGTTGATAGTGGTAGTACTGATAACCTTATTGCTGGGGACATGGTTTAGAAACTTGGTGTGAATATAATGAAGCATCCTCATCCTTATAGGATTGGCTGGTTACAAAATGATCATGCTCTGGAAGTAAGGGAGCAATGCTTTGTTGATTTTTAGATTGGCCAGTATAAGGATCTAGTTTTTTTTGATATTGTGGAGATGAATAGTTGTGATATATTTCTTAGTAGACCTTGGAAATATGATTGTAGAGATATGTATGATTGTATTAAGAATGTATTTATTGTCGAGAAGGATGACATGAAGTTTTCCCTGATGCTTTTTCTAGATACAACACTCGGTAGGAGGTGCCTGAGTATTGGTAGCTAAGTTGAATTGGTGGATCCTAAGAGGATGGATGTTCATTATGGAGAACAAGCCTATGTGTTATCAAGGAAAGACTTGAAGAGACAAAGGAAGCTGAAGTGGAAGAGTATGCAAGCTAAAAAGTTGGAGCACTTATATGTGAAGAACTAGTTTGGGGTTTATGTGTTGAATCCTGGAAGATGTTCTTCCAACCTATGAGAACATCTTTTCAAACCTGGGGTGTTTGATGCAGGGGCATTCTAGGGTACTTGGTGAATCTACATGGAGGTGTGTTGTTTTGGTTCTGTGGTGCTGGATTGCAACTTTAACCGACAGTCTCAGTTATTGAAGGGAGCTCAATTACTGAAGGAACTTCTGGTGCTTAGTGGAACTTGCACTCAGTGATGCCTATGTTGCTTGGCTTGCTCAATTGTTTCACTAGTGCTCTATTATTTCTTTGGTGCTCGATAGTTCTAGTTTACCAAATGGATTTCTTGGATATTTGGTTGGCCGACTTGGTACATTTATTTTAGGTAGCTTTTGTTGTATTCTCCTATGTAGTTAGAGGCCTACATGGGGAATTACATGTTTGTAAGGCTATTTGAGAGCTGACTGTTGTTGCATTTAATATTTGTTTGTAATAGGAGATGACTTGGCTTAGGAGTTAATTGTTTCATCCAGCTAACTTATGGTTGAAGATTAATATTTAAGGAGTATTTGAGGTAGTTGTTTAGGGAGGGGAAGTAGTAGGTAGAGATAGAAGATTAGATCTGGATCCTATGAGATCTTGAAGATCAAATTGATATCTGATAGTTTGTAATAGCAAAGCTAGTGGTTTTCATACTTTGAGACAAGGATATTGCTTGGAGGCTTGCGAGCTCAAGTTCAGATCTACCTTAAGGTTTGCATTAGTTTCTAATTTTTTTCAGAACTAGACTAGCTAGAGTTGGATTGGATCTTTGTGGATCTTTCAGAAATACTTTTGATTGTATTTGGCCCTAACTCGGAAGGCCTTACAGCCGGGCATGTTAATGAAAATTTAGTTGAAAATAATTGTCTTGTTGTGTTTTTCCACATTGTAGTGTTTGGCTGCTTGTGAGGACTATCCTTAATTGGATCCTCCTTACCTATCCTGCGTCAAGGGTTTTTATGTAAGTCTCAAAGTACAAATCTAGGAAAATTTTCAAACTTTTGAACTAAAAACCCTAAACACCAAATCTTGAATGACCCTAAAAGGTGAACCTAATCAATATCAAATAATTGAATTTGAGTCCTTAAATAATTCAATCTTGAGTGCAAAAAGTGAAAAACAAAGCAAATTCATTTCAAAATCAAGTTCAATTAGGATCCTAAAAGCATATTCAATCTTGAATGCTCAAAATAAAATTATTGCAAATCATTTAAGAGCTTTTATGTTTTCATGGAATGAAAAAATAAAATCCTAAACATATGTGCTTGAAATTCTTGGCATGAAAATTACTTAATCAATTTGGGAAAAAAGAACTCTTTTTGATGTGCTTCTAGGATTTTATCAAAATTCTCTAAATCCTTGTTAAACTAAGTGACGTAAAACAATTGAACTAGGACAAGTTCACTTGTTTTACTTCTAGTGAGGCCTATCTAGAGAGAAAAGTGCTTCCTCTTTGGAGAATGACCTCAAACTGGTACTTCCCTGATCGGTATAGAAACAAAGCACTAAGAAAACTCTCACTTCATCCATTCAAGCTCAGGTGATGTGTGTTGATGGTGGCCCAAGGTAGGTGAATATCCCTACTATTATGGCATGGTCAACAAGGCTCTTAAGTGAGTAACACATGTACAAACCGATTGGGAGGATGCCATAGACCAAATTAGATACATGTTAATCAAAGGCTTCCCAATCTACTCCCAAAGGTATCAAAATATTTGTGCAAGGAATGATCCAAGTGGTTTCCTGGATCACCTTAAGATTACTCACCATTTCTATTCCTTTTTGGGATACCAAGCTGTGAGAAAAGATTTTGATACTAGCCTATCTTTAGGTAGTTCTTGTTCGACGTGTTTTCAAACTTTTAGATTCAATGCAAACCATCTATTGAAAATACACAAATAAAGAGTTCTACACACAAATCCTTTTGCCATGTCAGCCCAATCTTCCATTTTAGAAGTAATCCAAGCCTCCAAGAATCTTGTCATCCTAATCATGGTCTTCCTATCATCTCGTATATTTTCCATCTAGTATTGTCCTCCTTTCCTCCCCATATCCTAGGTTAGCAAAGTCATCTTGGTCATCCCCCATCATCTTTTTGCCTTCTTCTAGATTCAACTCTTCCTCCTATCGTGAGCTTAATCCAAATCTTAATCTAAGATTTTCAATCATCTCAATCTGAGCCTTATTCTTCCTTTCATCCTTGTAATGCCTAAAATTATTGTGTCAAAACAAAAAAAAAGTCACTTTCAAATCCTTTTGACAATACATCAGTTTAGTACATGTATACTTAATTTCTAGAATTTAAGCAATAGGATAGATATGAACTAGTTGCTTATTAAAAAACATAAATATTAGTAGATAAATGAATTGTAAATATATGCTTTATTTCTTCTTTTATTCAAAAAATTTAACATGGGATTGAAATCATAATATAGCAATATTATTAATTTATTAACATAGAGATATGCAGAAAAATTAAATCATTTAACAACATCATGTAATGTTTACTTGACATACAAATTTATTTATTTCAGCAACATAGGCATTATAGGGAATTTAGGATATTTAATAAACTATAAAATTTTCATACTTTCACATATTCATGTACCAACAACAATTTCCTTTATAATTGCAAGAAATTTAAATATAATGAAGCAATTCAAATTACTAAGAAATAATCTGAGTTGCATCTAGTATTAAGTCCTTCTTCCAAAAGGAATAAAATTATACCTTAATTACATCTTTAAACTTTTATCATTTGCAATATCATGGAATACATTAAGAGTAGAACAAATTCACTTAGGCTTATCACACCTAAAACATTCCTTTAAATTTCTAAACTTCAATTTTGAAACTTCATCCTTTCACCATTCAAGCAAAACCTACAACACCAAAAGCATTTACCACATAACCATGGAGGCTCACCTCCCATCCTAGGCCATTTCATAGCCATCCCTGAGCTAGGGGAAACAAGAAGGGATAGGTTACAAACATTGTACACACATAAAACATACATTCAACATTTTGAGACATGAACAATCACATTATTACTCCTATTCCCAAGCTTGCACATAGGAATTCATAATTGATTCCAATATGGGTGAAGGTAGAATTATCTCATATGGATATGCCATACTTAAATAAATTCTTACATGCCTTCACAAGGCTCCCTTCCAACATACCAGCTCATCAAAAGAGCATCAAAAATATCTCTTATGGCCCCCAAGATATAACATAAGTAGGTCTCATGGATGCCCATACATCCAAGCTCTCAAACACATGGATTCCACAAGTAAGCCCTTCACCCCAAGACATTCTCAAATCCTCCCAAGGAAGACAAATATCTTGCACACCCATAAAAATATTGCAAAACAAGATGGAAGAAAAAGAATAAGGTCATAAAAACACAATGAAACTACACATTACAAGATCCACACATAAGATGCAACAAATTACAATATTCACACAAGTTTCATCTTCTCAATGCAATTATACAAGCATACACATGATAGAACCACCAACCTTTCTCCTAAGCAATGGAAATGGAGGTTTGTAGAAGAGCTTTCCCTTGCTTTCTAGCTTGCTTCCTTTCTCAAAACCACTAGCAAATCTCTCAAGTCCTTTTCTCTCTAACTCCATAAACTAGCATAGACAAGATGAAGAAGTGTCTAATTCATAAGCCTCTTTTCCTAAAATACTCCCCCAACATTCCTCTCCCATTCCCTCATTCCTAAGTAAGTTGTTTTCTAGATTCTAGCTAACATGACACTTGCCCTTACTATGGATAAGGAATGCAAATCAAAACATGGAAATGTGAGATATCCTAGAAACATTCTCAATTTCGTCATTACCAAAAATGGCCCATTTAGAGAGGCAATATAGAGGCCTAAGGAAGTGAAAATGGTGAAAGTTGGCCCCCTAACCCATGCCCATGACTTGGGGCACTAAAAAACAACCCTAACTACATGTTAGGACTCCAAATAACCATTCAAAAACCTTAGTTAAGTTTGCATCCGAAAATAGAATCATGATGACATAAACCTCAGTTTCCTAAACCACTATCCAAGCCTAGGGATGCACAAGATAACATAAGAAAAAGGTGAGGTCCTCATTCTATTTAGGCATGTCATCTCATCACAATAGTGTCAAGTGACACTTCACAAAAGTACACATCACATTACACACTTGGCATGCATTGTAGATATTTAACATTAACATTTTCACAAAATGAAATTACATCTAATAGTGCATTTACAAACATTTACAACCACATACATACATGCATCACATTTATGAAATAAAATCATGTGACAATGAGGTCATTCTCTTCTTAGAGTCGACCTTTGTTTTAAACTAATTTTTACATAGATCCAACCTTGTTTCCTTGTATTTATAACCATTGTCATAATCGTGCACACTCGATTCCGATGTCAGTACCTCATAAACTCAATACATATATAATCATATCAAAAGTGAAATAATAACATCTGAACTCAATATATATAAAGGAACTACATTTCATGAATTATAAATGTAATCCACATTATACCCTAATTCTTCAAACATTGAAATGTGATTTCAATTTCTATATAAACAAGAAACCCTAAGTTAAATCATTGAACCATTACACTATCAATAGTTTACTATTCTATAAGATAACGTAACAAATGTAGAATTCAAAATTTCATATATCATAAGGTAAGCATGAAACTAATATGAGCATATAATAAGTACGACTAACATCATTATCATATAAAACTATAACAAACATCTCATAAGGTCTAATGATAGCAAGTCATAATCCAAAGTAGGTCTAATGTCTCTAAACAATGTATCATCAAGATAAACCAAGTGTCAAAATAATTGTCGAGCTAAGATGGGTCGGGGTAGGACCTCACATCCTCCCCCTAGGCATGAACTTCTTCTTGGAGTTCATCGAATAGATGGGGATACTGATCTCTTATTTGTGCTGAGTCCTCCCAAGATGCTCTAAAGCTGTCGTCATTTGACTGCCAACTAAACGACTCGTAGGAAAATCTTTGGAAATGCTCCCCATGGCACCACATGTATAACATGGTCCTCTAGCGTGGAAGTGACTCCCCTGAGTTCTGGACTATTTTTGCCCACCTATCATACCGAATCCACTGAAGCCATCTCTGGATGAATGAGTCTGAGCTCCCTGGTCATGTTAGGGGCTCTACTGACACTACTACTGATGCTGTGGTGTGTTGGAGTTCACCTGATTTCCCTTCTAGTGATATTTCTAGAAACTAGAGTACTATGGTATGAAACTATAGTTCTATAACCTGTCCTATGCATAATGAGACCTATTATGGATCTCCTCAACTATTATGGCCCTCTCAACTATATCATGAAAGTCACCTAATGGTACCATCCACACTCTGTTAGCTATGACATATTTTAATCCCTTAATAAAGTGGTTGACCTGGAGTTTCTCATCCTTCATGTAATCAAAAAAAGGAAGGAGCTCGAGAAACCTGCACTCATACTATGCTACTGATAGTCCTCTTTGTTGTAGGTCATGAAACTCATTGATGTGACACTATCTAAAGTGCTCTGACATATATCTAGCTCAGAATCTCTCCACAAAGGTCTCCCATGTGAGGTTATCTATGACAAGATGACTCTTATATTCCTCCTGCCTCCACCATGTAGAGGTAGTCCCCCTCGGCATGTGAACTACAAGTCATGCCTTAAGGTTTCTCCCATAAGTGCACAACCCAAAACATCTCTCAAGGCTAAAAAGCCAAGCCTCAACATCTTCCCCATCCGTGGACCCTGAAAAGGGTGGTGACTCAAGCCGTATGAGGTTTCTGATTTGGTCCCTTGTATCATGGGGCACTCTTGGCACTATCACTGGTAGTGGCTCTGGCATGTGTACAGACTCATCCCCATGATCTTCCTACTCCTCTACTCATCTAGATGGGGGACTCCTATTCCGCTCTTGGACCTTGGCTTACTGGCCTCCCTGAGGCAATCTATCCATAATTATATCGGCCAGATTCTGTAATGCATTAAGGATGTCCTGGTTGGGATTAGGTGGTGATATAGGAGGGGGCCCCTGCATGTCACCTAATCCCTTGGCTACCCACTCAACAACCTCTACTGCCACATGACCACCTTTGGGTCTCCACCTACATTGGCGAGCATTACGTGTGACTAGAGGCATCCTACTACTATCTTTGCTTTACTAAGGTTTTCCCTGAAAGGATGGACATCTTAGAAAGGACAAAAATGAGCCCTACTAGCATGACATAATATACATTCATAAAGTCGAAGAAGAGAAAAGCCTATACTTCTTTATATATGTATATATAAGTATAAAATTTATTAAAATTTAATTAAATATAACTCTAATGTTTATGTGAGTAATTCATTAATTTCCCAGAGTACTAAAGATTCCAACATAATTTAGGTTAAGCTATAATGCTATTTTTACATTGACCAGTATACTGGCCACATATATTGGCCCCATAAAAATAACATTATCAAGTTTTAAATTAACTAGTTTTTAACTAAAAACTTAAATTAAACTTTATTCCACTTTAATCTTAATTCGATTAATCCTCAAGACTATAGTAATGCCCTGAAATACTAGGGTTAGAGACCTATTAGGGGTAAAAAGATGTTAATAAATGTCAAATTTAAAATATATTGAATGTACCCCTTGATTTAAAATATAATTTTATTTAAA
>BSBK01002848.1:1560000-1592500 GCA_027943335.1 Chamaecyparis obtusa
TTCACCATTCAAGCAAAACCTACAACACCAAAAGCATTTACCACATGACCATGGAGGCTCACCTCCCAGCCTAGGCCATTTCATGGCCACCCCCGAGCTAGGGGAAACAAGAAGGGATAGGTTACAAACATTGTATGTACACATAAAACATACATTCAACATTTTGAGACATGAACAATCACATTATTACTCCTATTCCCAAGCTTGCACATAGGAATTCATAATTGATTCCAATATGGGTGAAGGTGGAATTATCTCATATGGAGATGCTATACTTAAATAAATTCTTACATGCCTTCACAAGGCTCCCTTCCAACATACCAGCTCATCACAAGAGCATCAAAAACATCCCTTATGACCCCAAGGTATAACATAAGTAGGCCTCATGGATGCCCATACATCCAAGCTCTCAAACACATGGATTCCACAAGTAAGCCCTTCACCCCAAGACATTCTCAAATCCTCCCAAGGAAGACAAATATCTTGTACACCCATAAAAATATTGCAAAACAAGATGGAAAAACAAGAATAAGGTCATAAAAACACAATGAAACTACACATTACAAGATCCACACATAAGATGCAACAAATTACAATATTCACATAAGTTTCATCTTCTCAATGCAATTACACAAGCATACACATGATAGAACCACCAACCTTTCTCCTAAGCAATGGAAATGGAGGTTTGTAGAAGAGATTTCCCTTGGTTCCTTTCTCAAAACCACTAGCAAATCTCTGAATTCCTTTTCTCTCTAACTCCACAAACTAGCATAGACAAGATGAAGAAGTGTCTAATTCATAAACCTCTTTTCCTAAAAGATTCCCCCAACATTCCTCTCCCATTCCCTCATTCCTAAGAAAGATGGTTTCTAGATTCTAGCTAACATGACACTTTCCCTTTCTATGGACAAGGAATGCAAATCAAAATATGGAAATGTGAGATATGCTAGAAACATTCCCAATTTCGTCATTACCAAAAATTACCCTTTTAGAGAGGCAATATGGAGGCCTAAGGAAGTGAAAATGGTGAAAGTTAACCTCCTAACCCATGCCCATGACTTGGGGCACTAAAAACCAACCCTAACTACACCTTAGGACTCCAAATAACCCTTCAAAAATCTTAGTTAAGTTTGCATCTGAAAATGGAATCATGATGACATAAACTTTAATTTCCTAAACCACTACCCAAGCCTAGGGATGCAAAAGATAACCTAAAGAAAATGTGGGGTCCTCATTCTACTTAGGCATGCCATCTCATCACAATAGTGTCAAGTGACACCTCACAAAAGTAGACATCACATTATACACTTAGCATGTCTTATGGATATTTAACATTACCCTTTTCACAAAATGAAATTACATCTAATAATGCATTTACAAACATTTACAACCACATACATACATGCATCACATTTATGAAATAAAATCATGTGACAATGAGGTCATTCTCTTGTTAAAGTTGACCTTGGTTTTAAACTGATTTTCACATAGATCCATCCTTGTTTCCCTGTATTTACAACTATGGTCATAATCCTGCACACTCGATTCCAATGCCAGCACCTCATAAACTCAATACATATATAATCATATCAAAAGTGAAATAATAACATATGAACTCAATATATATAAAGGAACTACATTTCATGAATCATAAACTTAATCCACATTATACCCTAATTCTTCAAACATCGAAATGTGATTTCAATTTCCATATAAACAAGCAACCCTAAGTTAAATTATTGAACCATTACACTATCATCAATTTACTATTCTATAAGATAACATAACAAGTGCAGAATTCATAATTTCATATATCATAAGGTAACCATGAAACCAATATGAGCATATAAAGAGTACAACTAACATCATCATCATATAAATCTATAACAAACATCTCATAAGGTCTAGTGATAGCAATTCATAATCCAAAATAGGTCTAATGTCTCTAAATAATGTATCATCAAGATAAACCAAGTGTCAAAACTAAGTGTCAAAATAGCTGTCGAGCTAAGATGGGTCAGGGTAGGACCTCACAATCCTCATCCTTCATCCCTATTCAACTCATCCACAAGTCAGCATGTCTCAAAACTATTATGATAAGTTTGGTTATTAAATCATTTGTCCTAATCCATCCTATCCCAATGATGAAGATAGTCTAGTTGATCATGATGAGTACTTTGAAAACCTTAGCAAGATTTCTCCAAACATCCTCCCGAATCCAATCATTCCTCCAAACTATCCTATCATGCCTTCATACATATCCACTAGCACTCCTTATCATGCCTTTGACAAGGGAAATCCATTATCCTATTCATCCACACCTTCTTCCTATCTTGATCCTGCATATCCCCTGCATACATCCTTCCTACCTCCATCTTCTCCTATAGTCATATCCCAAACACAATCTTTCTACAATGAACCTACAAGATACATCCCTTATCCAAATCCTCCATCTCTTTATCATCCAACCCACTTTCAAATCCAAGATCCTAGTCTTCCAATCCATCACCCTAATCCCCCATCCTATCTCAATCCACCATCTTCTATTCCAACCTACATTCCTTCAAATACCCTTTCACAAAAAGAATGCATCCTTCAATCCACTTCATATCCCATGCCTCAATCCATCATCCCTACCCCATCAACAAACCAATCCAATTCACAAGTCACCTCCATGCCTTCTTATGTGAACTATCTAGCTATGCCATACTCCACCTGTTGGAAAGTGATGGTTTGGGGTACTAGGGATCACTTAAAGTTTTTCATTTATGGAAACACTTATGTGGAGTGATTGCATGCAGAGAGTTTTGGTACTACAGTCACAGTCATGAAAATGATGAAGTACAGAATCAGGATAACAATGTACTATGGTACAATTTTGGTTAGCGATGACAATGTATGATGTAATATGGCTTGCAAAGTTAGTAGAAGGTATTTTGAGATATGCATATGCTTTAGTTAAGATCACATGTGTTTTTGTGATTAGATCAGTGATATACAATGCTCTGAATGTATGCAAAGATAGAGAATCAGTGTAATAAGGAACACAAATAGTTGCAATGATTGCGAGAAAGATAGTGGATATGGTAACATGCTAAGTCAGATGGATGAATTATATTGCCAACACTTTGGTAATATAAGATCACCGTTACATAATTTATTATTATATTTTGTATGGTATTTATGAAGCTGACTGGATGGCAAAATTTGTATAAGTATAGAGTGTTTTATGGAAGTGATAAGTGTGTAAGTGATGATGATATGATGGATGTGAATCTAAGAGCAAAGAGAAGATGTGAGATCATTGTTTGACAAAGCTATAATTGGAACTATCTAAGAAAAGGAAGTGCTTGTATCGTTCATTTTTGGAGAACTCTTTGAGACATTTTTTATTGTAAGAGCTGTATGCTCACCACCTTTAACCAGGTGTTTGTATCCCCTAATAGGGTTTTGTATTCTTATAACAAGGAAATGTACTATGTAATAATTAGCTCCTAATAGGGATATAATATTTTAGTGCATAGTTGTGGGTACCATCCCCATTGAGGTTTTCTCTTGGCCAGGGTTTCCTCGAGAACACATCATGGTGTCATGAGTTATGTGTTTTTCTTATATGTTCTTTTCATTTCAGAATTATTGTGGTTTATTTATAATTAGTTTGAGCTTATAGTTTATTTATAACTAGTTTAAGTTTAGATTAAAGTGCAGTAATAATGATTCAGCCCCCTCTTAGTATTACCTAATCCTAACACCACCTCCTCTTCTGAATAGTCATCACCTCAACCAAGCTCACAATCCTCCACCCCAACTTCATGTGTGGATTATCCTAGCTCCCCACCATCTACACATTATTATCCCTCATCCCAAACTCCATCATGAAAGTCTCCAAGGAGTTTCACAAGGAAGCCATAAAAAAATCCATTTCCTAAAGTTGATGAGTCATGTCATCTCATTACCTCATGCAAAGCCACCAGTAATGATGACTATCCATCTCCTACTCCCACCATCATTCCTCTTATATCACTCACATCTTTTATCCTTCTTCCATATACCTCACTTATTGAGCCTCTTCCATCTCCTAGTATCATTGAGTCCTTCCCATCTTTTGACTCCATCCAATCCCCATCTACATCTCCTTCTCCTAGCATTATCCAAACCACATATGATGAGCCTCATGAGTCCATCATTATTCCTTCTATCACAATTGCAGAATCTCCCATCCTTTCATCCATGCCCTTTGAAAAGTCCATCTATAAATCCCCCATCACTCTATCCACACCAATCCAATCCAATCAAGATCTTGTCCAAAAGCATGTTGAAATATTCATCAAACTAAATCAAGATCCTATCCCTTCACTTCATGATCCATTTCTTCCATCACCCCAAATCCAAGATCCTATCATCCCAATTCCTCCAATCCAGGATCCTATCATGCCAATTCCTCCAATCCAAGATCCTACCATCCCAAATCCTCCATCTCAAGATCCATTACTACCTCCCAATCCTAGCCACGATCCCATCATCCAATCCTCTTCACTTTGTGATCCTCTAACATATATCCCACTACTATCACTCTATCCCCTAGGTCTACTTACATTTTTCAAGGAAAGCCCACTCGCAATAGAACAAATCAATTGCATATCCCCAACCCCAACACCTAATACTAGATGTTTATCTTAGTCCCCAAGTTAGAAATATCCTTTCTTGGATAAAATTATCAAGAAATGGAATTATCAAGGTAAAGGCTTGGGTGCCCATGAACAAGGAACTTTGGAGCTCATCTAGGACAAAAATAATCCACGATCATGTGGTATTGGTCACACATCTAAAGAAATTTCCTCTAGAAAAGTTGGTATAGCTAAAGACAAATTCAAGCATCCTTCCAAAAATACCATTACATCTTCCCATCGTCCCTCCAAAGAATACAATGTCATTCCTCCTCCTCCATCATTGCAAACCAACACAACCTATCACATTCCTCCTTCCTCCTCCAAATCCATTTTGGGTCCCTATAGACCAAAATATACAAGCACATATCCTCCACCTACTAAATCCATTTTGGGCCATTACATCCCAAAATATCACCCCACATCTTATCCTACTCAATCCTTCATCCAAAATCTAAAAATTCCTAGTCAGGATCAACAAAGGGACATTCCCACATCTCCTGTTTTCCAATCTCCTTCCATCTCTCCATCCATATCTCCTCTATCCCACACACCTCCTCATATTCCTCACAACAATTTGGATGCCATATCCAAGATGGATAAAGGTAACTATCTGCAACAATCTAAGGATTGTCATGTACACTCCAAAAGACATGCTTAAGCAAAGAAAAATCCAATATAAAAATCCACTATATCCAAATGGCCACAAAGGCCCAACAAAGAGAATGAAAAATTTGCTACATCCCAATGGCCACAAAGGCCCATCAAATGAAAAGCAATATCCACTGCATCCCAATGGCTACAAAGTCCCACCAAGGAAAAATAAAAAACTATGTGGATCCCAAAGTAAAAAGATGCAATGCATCTAAAAGAAACATCCATAATGGCCTCCAAAGTTTCAAATCCAACAACTACTCATTCCTCTTCTCCATCTCCTAAATCTATTTTGGGTCCCTATGTCCCAAGATCTCCTATCATAACTCCTCCATCATATCCACATGTAGCATCCACTTCCCATCCACTTCATCCACCTACCTCACAACATGTGCCAATGTTGGTCTTGACAACATCTCCCTATCATGCTCACTTTCCATCATCCCATCCAACCACTCTCTACCACCATCTCTCTTATCCCATGCATATCCCCCATCTCCCCCATCTCATCCATGCCTTTGAATAATCCATCCATCCTAATAAGGTTTTACCAACATCTAGTCAGAAAAAGTCAACAACAGATAAAAAAAAGTCAAAAAATCAAGAAAATATCAAAAAAGAAAAGAAAAGAGAAAAACATTCATCCAATGGTAAAAACTTAGTAATTCAAGTGCCTTGGACAAGTACCATGATGAAAACATGGTAAACATGTGTCATGCATAATCCCTCCATCCAGTTCCTCTCTTGATGAAGGGTGCTCCCCTTAATACCACAAACACATAACAGAAATAGAGAAACAACAACAATATGCAAGAATAGAAAATGGGCTTCTTATTATCTCCACAAATGTGGAATTAAAAACTTTCAGAATTACAATATGCTAAGCCACATGGGCATTCCCTTACAATATTCCGTAGGAAAAAGCCTCGAATCAATACCCAGATCTACTACCCAGAACTGCCCTAGACAACACTACAGGCCTTCTTTATATAGGCATTTTCCATTGCCCAAGAAGGTTCCAGAAATTTAGCCCTTAGGGCCGACCAAGCTTAGAATTATTTTATTTTTCAATTTATTACATCAAAGTCAGCTCAAAATAACTTTTGAAACCTGAACAAAAATTTTGAAGGAAAATTATTTTCCGCCATTTTAGGTGACCCAACTTCCGAAGACCATAAGTCATCACTAGTTGTCCCGATTGACTATTATAACCCCATTCTGGAAAGGCCACAAAGTGCTCTACTACCTTGACTTGTGAAAGCACTTGTCACCCAAATTATCATCCTCATTTAGGGCCTCTAAAGCCTTCAAAACTGAGTTCAAAGTTTCTGTACCCTGTTGCCAATACTAAAAATCTTCAATATCTACAAAGCTAGACTTGATCTGTCAATGAAACTTTACTGGCAGGCTGATATGACCAAAATGAACCTCCAGGGAAGAAATTTGAACATTTTGAGATCAGATGACCAACTTACTAAAAATATTAAGTTTTCATAAATAGCAGCTCTGCACAAGATAGCCCTTATTGAAAACAAAACCAGAAATATACTTTTTTTGGGTGATGCAAGATTGCTCTTACATCTAGGATGCTCTTGAATAATCTCTACAACTAGGGGAAATTCCCTTTGAGCACATCCTATCTAGCATCTCCTTCATCCCATTTGTCTCTTACCTCCACCATCCTCCTTTGGATATTGCTAATGAAAATAGAGACCACTAGGTATACATGATTTTGGGCACCTTTATGCATCCATTTCCCCGTTACCAATCTTTATCCACCAACTATCCTAGATTACATCTACCTTCCTTATCCTCTTGTCATTTTATCTTCCATCCTATCATCCCCCCTGATAAATGTATCTGAATGCATGAACTATCCTACATAGGGGCATCTTATTCCTTGGTGAAATATTCCTTGGATACCTTCTTCAATCCATATCTTCCTCCATCCAAATCCTTATCCTCCCCCATCCAAATCCATATCTTTATCCTCCAAATCCATATTTTCCTCCATCCAAATCCTTATCTTCCTCCAATCCCCCCATCTGAATCCTTAAAAAATATCCAATCCTTGCCCAACTCAGGCTTCTATCTAGATCCCTCAACATTCCTCTATCCAAATCTCTCAATAAAATCATCTATCAATAATCATTAGCAAATCCTATATCAACAATCCTTAACATTCCTTTATGCACATCCCTCAGCATTTCCTCCATCTTTCCATCACCTAGTACTTCCCTTGTCATTGGTATCTATCTACAGGCTACCCCCTTGCAATTCAATGCCATTCATGCATATCTTGATTCTCCCAGCAATCTTCCAACGCATGTGAATCCTATTTACATCCTCTAGCTATCCAAAGTCCAACATCAAGCCAACCAGCCAATCAAATCCTTAGTCTTGTTCCTAGTCTTTTGGAAAGCCTTGATCTCAATCCAATCATCATCATTGGGATGCATCCTTCCCAAATACATGTTATTCAGGACACATCATCCATCATCATCCTATCCACCATCAGTCCATCTTGGCTTTCCAACCCAACTAGGGCATCATCTTGCATATCTTTCTAGCTTTAGCTTTATCCCCATATCCCTTGTACATCCCATTCTAAGTCTTGTACCCTAGCGTCAGTCGTGTCTCCACCTAGAATCATTTGTACATATGTGTCTTTAGATCTCATCCTCTACGTTAGTTAGCCCTTGTGTCATCATGACCTAGCCAGCTAAGCGCTTTAACAATCATCCCTTGGTCCCTTTGAGGTTTGAGTGTCTTACCTATCTCTTGTCATAGGAATCCTTATCTAGTTATCTACCATCCACTTCATTTCATATCCTTTGAGTTTCTTTAATCCTTATCCTATATCAGAATCACCCCAACACTACCCTTTGACTAAGCATTGTCTAGGGCATCTTGTACTTATCTTTTTAGGCCGTATTATCTCAAGCAAGAGATTGGCATACACTAGCAAGGATCTCATCTTCCAAAGATCAACAATCTATCTTAGGTTGACAATCCTATCCTCTTTGATCCTACATTAGGAAGAAGCAACTCATTGGTGACACTTAGTAATCATCCACCATCTTCATCAAATAAATCAATCCAATCAATCCTCATTCCATCAATCCTCATCCATCATCCTACCTATGGCAAAAGGTGCGTGAGATACTTGTTATTTCATTAGTTCTTTTGGATTTTTTCTTTTCTATAAATATCTATTGTACATATTGTTGTATCTTGTTGCACATATCCTCATTAGCCCTTCAACAAAATCTGATAAGATAGCTTGTCTCACCTAGCCTTGCACTTCAACAACATCCCTTATCTTCTATCCTTGATCTCGTGATTATCCTCAACTCATCATTTTCTATCAACACAATATTCTCCTCATCAAATGGGTCCTTGCAAGATGTATCCTTCCTCATGTCTAACCTAATATCCCATCAATCAAATAGGTCCATGTAGGATGTATCATTCCACGTGTTCTAGCCTAATCTCCCCCTCATCAATCTATCATTTGTTCTCCTTCGAAAAGGATGTCTTTTGGAGTTATCATTCTAATCTTGGATTTTGTCCTTTGGATCTTGTTTATATTTGACAGCTTCTCATTGTTCCTCTCCTCAAGGTTTCCATGATCCCTTAAATCATGGTGCACTCTGAATGAGGACAATCTAGGGCAAGGTCTACTGCTCATCTTTCTGCTTGTGTATCAGTCATCTATTTTTGGTTTCCTCAGCATCATTTCCAGCATGCCTCCTTCAGGTTTCATGTGTGATGCTGAGGCAACCCTTTGTGTTCTTATTTTTTGTGTCAGTCCTATGCAACACTGGTGACAAGGCCTTGAGTTCCCATTAACCTTGGAAGCTCTCTAGAATTTCTATATCAAACTAGGCTATGCTCTCAAAAATATCCAACATAATGAGCTCCCCAAATCCTAATCATTTCATATAGATTAATCTTACACCTTGCATCATTTAGCGTCATATTGCATTCATGCATATTTTCTCTTAGGTCATCTTTTTATCCTCCTTCCTATATCCTTCTCCTCTCTTGTGTCCTTTTGTAGAAAATCCCACAAAGTTTCCTCTTTGCATTATTTTATCAAGAGGGCACAACCTCTTATTCCATCTAATTCTAAATTGGGGCATCTTATTTTTTGGTCTTTGATGCAACGCCACTTGCGGCACCATATCAAAGAGGGGAAAAATGTAGACACCTAAAAATCTAATTGTCAATTAAAAATATTTTGGTTGATAAAAGTCTTGATGACATCATCATTAATTATTTAATTAATTAATTCATTTGTATTGTCATTATCCCTTCCCCTATTTTAATTAAAGAGCTTTAGCCAAAAATATTGAAAACCAATTTGAATGTTTATCCCTCCAATTTATTAATTGTTTAATAAATTATGTCTCAAACCCTTTAAATAAATTAAATATTTATATAAAAAACCTAAACCCTAGATATCTTCTAGGAAACCCTAAACCTATCCTCACTTTCCTAATCACTCCCTAAACCTGCTTAAATGGTGATTCCTAACCCTCTTAGCCTAAACCCTCATCCTTTGATTTTGGGTCAACCCCCTCATTAATGAGCCTTACATACTCATTAATGACCCCTTACACCCTCATTAATGGATCTTATAGTCTCTTAATGAGAGCCTATGAATCTTCTTCCACCTTGGTCCCCTTGTACACTTCCCTAGTATTTCTCACACATGTGTGAGCAACCCTTTATTCTTATCCCTTTGACCTTGACCCTTAACCCTTGGTCCTAAACCTTAACTGTCCTTCCTAACCAAAGCCCTTCCTCAAATACTATAAATAATCCTCATTCCAAGAGTAATGGAAATCAATTCTCTTTCATATTAAGCATTGTTATCATGTCAATTTGCATCTAGATTATCATAGCATAAGCATAATTGTTAGATTACCTTTATCTTTCAATATTTTTAACTCATCTTAACATATCTTAATAGATTAAATTAGTTCATTTTCAATCTTTGCATATCATTTCCACATCATATGACACTTATCTTTCAGTTAAAATCAACTTTTCATCTCATCTCTAACATTAGAATCTGCATCTCACCTTTTGCACCATCAGAATCCTAGGGGAAAAATAGGTTCCCTATACCTAGTTTTGTGCCACTATGGGGTCTCCATGTCTTGAAAATAATCCTAATCCTTCCTAAACAACATTGGGGACATGGTCATTGTGTTTCAAGAGCACGCCCACATCCATCCTATAAGAGAAAATCAAATGGTGACATGGTGCTCTTGTTTTAGCTCAATCTGAGGTGGCTTGTGAATATTTTTCTATATGTTTGATACATGATACTTCTAACTAATGTTTGAATGTCTACACATGTTCCTAATAGGTTAGGTTCACATCGATCACAATAGTGTTCAAATCCTTAGGTTCCCTAAAGATCCTCCAAATCTGTTTGGCCAAAAGAGCATTGTTGATAACCTTGACTGGTCTTAACCCTAATCCCCTCATAGATTTGGGTTTACAAAGCTTATCCCAAGAAATCAAGGGGATACAATTTTTTTCCTTAGCTCCAGACTAGAGAAAAATTTTAAGAATGCTTTCAATTTTGTCAGTGAATTTAATAGGTATCTTAAACAGACTAAGAGCATAAACCACCAAACTTTGCAAGGAAGATTTAATGATGGTCACCTTTCCCTCTTGAGATAACATGGTACCTTTCCATCTAGCTAGTTTTTTGTAAAAAATGTCTAAAATAAAATTCTGAAAAGAATCAATAACATTTAGACAAAGGGGGGGGCCTAAATAGGAGGAGGGTGTAATGCCCAACTTTTACACACTAGACTGGATGTCACACAACCAATTTAATCTACTCAAACATAGGAAATAGCATCACAACTTTTTTTAAATTACAAGGACATGCTACATATATCAAGCAATATAGTATGTTTTCTCTTGTTAAAACATTTTGCTAGAATCCAACATAAAAAAACACATCTATCTAGTACAATTAATAAAATTTATAAAAATGTTCAAGAACAAAAACACCTTGCAATAGCATACCTAAGAATCTCTTCGTGTTCCATATGTTTTTCTCTCATCCCAATTACTTGATCCTGCATGCAAGACTACCCAACTAGGTGCATAACATAATATCTATTAAAAGTCAAATACATGGTCATGAAGATAATTCCCTCAACAATATGTTAAATAGATAAATAAAGAAGAGTTACATCATAGTAATGAAAAATGAAAGGAACGTATGAGCCATGAAGAAAGAGTAAACCATTATTATTTTAATTCTTCAAGGACACGTTACCCAAGTCTTTTCAAGGAATCCATTAAATAGACCTCTAATAGTTACATTCCCATTACGTAAGTTTACTTTGTAGTTACTCAATAAGCTTCTTACCAATTACATTAAAGTGTCATTAAAAAAAAAAATTTCCTAAGCTGATGTATGATTATCATTAGGTGAATTCCAATGGAAAAAAAATAACAAATGTCATGCTCTCCTCCCATCCAAATGACATCATGAGACCTTTGAGGTCATAGTCAACCCCCAAGAAAGTAAAATATTTTTACACCATTATGATCAATGGCGAGATTGATTTCCATGTCAGAACTTAATAGATAGGTTATCCATTAAGGATCTTAGAAACTCTAACAAATTTAATACTAGTCATCATTACATAATCGATTGAGAACCGACTTAACCATGTTACATCTCACTTTCTACATAATCTGTATAAACATAGTGATATTTCCTTATCAAGATAAAATGATCTATTTCACCATTATTTCATTGAAACTATAGGCTAATAACTGCACTAGTAGAATGAGAATTACTTACTTTGAATCAACATCCCATTGACATACTAACAAGTCCTCATGTGTTTTAACATAGTATTAACGAGGTTCATATTTAAAAAATCAAATAAGGGATTTCAGACAGTATAAAAATGATGGATGACTACCTAGAAATGAAGGTAAACAATTTCTAAGGAAAACATTTGATACGAAAGTAATTAAATATTATACACAATAATAGCACAACATGAACTTAATAGGATATTCTATAACTTTTCTTTAAACTAATACAACATAAATTCTCATTAATATTAAACATCTCATACATATTAATAAATCCCTCATGATTTATTGCTTAATATGTCCTCTTTTCTCTTTTTTTTTTAACAATAAAGTAACAACATTACCTCGTATGATATATATAACATAAATAGAAGTTAATAGAATGAAGAGATTATACTTCTTGTCATGTACAAATAGAAAAATGGTTATCATTACATACCTAAAAGTCGCTACCTTTCTTTCGCATTTGACCACCATGTTCAACACTTGTAACTACACACGTCTATACAACTAGGTGTAAATATTAGATGCTTGATCGCAAATAAACACTTTATTGGTATCTTAGCTATGTGAACCATTATTAAGAAGAAGTTAAATCATTGCATTAGAAACTTAAATACAAACCCTAAGGGACAGGACCTAAGCCTCGGGGGCTCATCTTCGATGGCCTTGCCTACGTTCAAGCTTAGAGGCTTCTTAGTTCAACTCTTTCCATTCCAAATTATCTATTTATAATTGATTTTCCAAAGTTTAATGTCAAATTTAATGCTCAATTACTAGAATTGCCAAAATAATTCATTTTTATCTAGAGTTAATAAATTATAATCTAAAGTACTACAACTATTAGAAGTTTGAACCACCTTAAACCCAATTAATTGAAAACAAAATGTAACCAAATTGACCCCATAGAATAATTCAAACTATCCACAATTGCCAACACTCGAACTACATGAAAAATTATTGGAAAGAATAAATCATGACATTATTGTTCCATTAAAACAATCAAATATAAAACTTACCTTTCTATCTTAGCATCACTCATTCATTAGAGTCATGGATAAACCACTTGGTCTCAAGAATTGATGAGAACTAATATTAAAATAACTAAGAAAATGTTATTTTAGATTTGATATATCTATAATTAAAAATATAAATATCCACTAGTTGAATAGTTTACTAAGACCAATTATTAACTAATAATCAATATTCTTGCCATAAAATTTCCAAGTAATCCAAGCCAACCTACTAAATTTATAACTATCAACTATGTGAATATATATATCCTTGGTCTGAAATATACCTCCTTAATCTAAAATATGTCATTGATCTGATATAGGTACGAATACATGATAGCAAGATTCAATTTAATTTAAGTATTATTAATGATATATGCTGCATGCTTGCAAGGAAAATGTTGACAATAATATCTATTATAATTTGTTTTTCTTTTAACAAATTAAGAAATAGAAATCTGCAATTTATATGGTTTTAGATAAAAATCAACTCCATTAAACAAAAATAGTTAGCCCTATCTTTCATGATTTTGGTATTCTAGGATTTTATTTTATTTTCACGGAAGATTTTTATATAGAAAATTCAGATCACTATAAGAAACTAGAATTTGAAATTGTGAACACTCATGGAAGGTGTCTTAGCAATATTGTACATAAGTTCAATAGATCAAATTAAAAGATTCTCTATAACTATCAGAAACTCAATTTAATTCTCAAGATCTAGTAATGATTTATTTGTATCAAATTATCCAATAATAAATTAAATTTATGCTACTATGGATGCATTCATGAAATAAAATAGAGTTAATAAACCTGGATTAGAAAGTTAAATTCATACCTCCCAATTGCAAATAACCTAAAGATAAAAGAAAATCCAGGGTTAAGAAGTAGATACCAAATTGTCATCCGAGGGGTTAAATAATTGAAACCTGTCAATGATTACTGAGTCATCTCATGATGCGGCAGCAAATCCAGATGTATTTGTTTTTCCTTTGCTTCCAAAACAAGTAGAGAATCCATCTTTTGGCATATCTTCACAAGTTTTCCTTTTATATTTCAATTGTGTGTAGTGTCCATTGTTCTGCACAGTCTGATTGAAATTGATGCAACAACCTCTATTGACGTTCACTTCCACACATTGCTAGAGAAAGCCAAAGGTGGGACGACAGGTCTGGCTACTTGTGACTCTCCCATCCACTCACAGATTGCTCAATAATATTATTGGAGGCCTTGTGCAATACATAGCAGTCACAAAGAGACCCCAGAAAGTGTGATATTATACTTTCAGCTTGTAAAACAGTCCAAGGAAGGAGCTATAATACTTTTTCCACCACATCAGAATAAATTTGTGGTTTCATCAGCTTCCAATGTAGCTGCAGACACTCCTAGCAATGCAGCTACAGACGTTCCCACCAATGCAGCAGTAGACAAACCCAGCATTCCTCCAAACTTTTATACTGTCAAGAGGACTCTATTCAAAAGAATTCAATGGTGCCCTTTTATTCTATAATGCACGGCCGACGAGAGCCAAGCGACACTTCTTACTTTTACCGTAAGAATCTGCATCTTTATGCAGCAATTCATGACCACTTTCCAAACATTTAAGTCTTCTATTACCTAATTCTTCGTAGTGGACTTCTCCGAGAAGCCCAAAAACCTCTTTTATATGAGAGCTTTCTGCCTCCATAGCTTTCTCTGATCTCACTGTGATGTTCTCGTTCTACTGCTCCTCAAGATCTCCCATTATTATGTTTTTTCTCTAACTGTGTATCTCAACAGCGAAGAAGATGTTAGCTAGAAGGATAGATGTCCTCAAAGCCCTCAGAATAAACAAAGCCTTTTCTAGTTCCTCTGTATTCCGGAAACAATCTTTAGCGAGGGAGAGAAAAATAGACAACCGGGATTGCCAGTCAAGCTCTTTTTTTTTTTTTTCCACCATATTAGCTATGATATTGTTAAATGTGCAAGCACCTTGTCCAAGACCATCTCGAGCATAGCAGTTCCTAGAGGCAAGTATGTTCTCTCACCTGGTGAGCATACCTTCCATCCTGCAACCGTAAACTCGACCAATAGCAGAGTCCAATTTTTTTTTTTGGAATAATATATCGTTTATCATCCTCTAATTTATTGGAAAATGGAAGCATTCCCTTTCCTCAACTAGTGAATCGGTTCACATTTTTCATTAACACTAATAATGACTCTTGTATAGCATTTAAAATAAAAACTACTTCCTTCTAAAAAAATAAAAAATAATTCATCGATCCGCTGCATTATTTTAAATCTTGTTACCTCACAATTTTCAAAAGGCTTTCTTCTTACTAAATTTAGGAGGGCATATTTTTTGTTTCTAAAATCAAGGAAAGTCTTTCCCTTAAAACTTCCACGTACCTCTTTTTTTCAACTTACTAAATTCAACGAAATGGTAAGTTAAGCTTTCTTACTAGTTTTCTAAAAAGGAAATATTATCCCCTTTGTTTAATTCATTTAATAAAAAAAATATAGTTTTTGCTTATAGATTTTTTATTTATTAAAAGAATATATTTCTAATATAATTAAAATAATAATAATAAAAACATTTACTTCATACTTAAAATATTTATAATATTTTATAATTTTATAATTATAATATGTAAATTTAATAAAGAATAAAATAATAATTTAATAAATATTAATAATAAAGATATCTTGATATTTTTATTTATTTATTTAATATTATTAAAGAATTAATGATTTTATCAAATAAATAAATTACAATAGATATTTATCTTATCATTATGGTGTCCAACATAATACATTTATTTATCAACCTTCAAAATAGGAATGACACATATAGAATTAAACAATATATTCTACATAGATGCACATCACAACCATTAGAAATATGGAGGATTTGCTTACCCACATCACTCTCATCGTGTAACTTACCAATGTCGCTCTCATTCATGATTTATTGTTTGTATATACCTTTCATTTATGACCTCTTTGGATGCATCGGTTTGACACATTAGAAGTACTCTACCTATCATTACGCTAAATAAGAAAATAGTCAACAAAAGACATATAGTATGAATAAAAAGGGTTAATGTGAATTTATATAGTATTCCCTATCAAATCTAAAATGATGACTAATATTTTGGAGTATTAGAAGCATTATATAAATATCTCGAATAGTAAAACATGATCACTATCATTGCAAACACACCTACAAGTTGATTTACATTACTTTATATTCAACTATCATTATAATAAGTTTAGTTCTATTGATCAGAAACAAATTAGTTGAAACACATTAAAATGTTGTGGAGATGTTGCATCAATGAGACATGAAGAGTACACAAACTTGTAAAAGGTGAAATTGACTAGTTAACCCAAGCAAATGAAACCTTAATCAAGAGATAATCGTAAACAAACATTCACCTTTTATGGGGCATCATAGAGGGAAAATTACTGAACTTGCAATCTAAAATATTGGCAATTCTGGCCTACCTATCTACAGGGTATTGATGAAAAATAAGGAGATTTTGTTCTAGTTGATCAATTAGCCAGTAGCACTAGTATAAACATTAAGGGAATTTTTCATATCTCTGTCTTCTTTGATAGTGGAAGTACCCATAGTGATAGTATCATCCACAAACTGGGCATGGGAGCACGTTAGAGGATTGGAGGAAGGTCACAATCCTTGGATAACACCCTTCTCCACCTGAAGCTTAAAGTATCTCCCCATGCTTTCAGCCAACAGAGTAAAAAGAATAGGGGAGATAGGGTCCCCTATCTCAATCCTCTAGTATTTTCAAAGAACTTGGAGGTTGACCCATTAATGATAACAACAAAGGAGGCAGTGGAGATCAGTTGGGATATAATCTGAATAACCCTCTCATTAAAACCAAACTTCCTTAGAACCATACACAAAAACTTCCAATCCACCCAGTCATAAGCTTTAGACAAATCAAGTTTGAGGAGAAAAACCTATTTTCCCCCCTCAAAAGTAGAGTGAATGTTTTCATGGACCAGAATAATAGAGTCAAGGATTTGTCTACCAGTAATGAAGCCATTTTGTCAAGGAGAAATCAACAAAGGGATGATAGTCAATAGTCTAGAAGTTAAGACTTTCGATAGAATCTTATAAAAAGAATTACATAGGCTAATAGGTCTAAAGTAATCAAAGGACTGAGCCCCAAAATTATTGGGAATTAGAGCTAAAAAAATTCCATTGATTTCTTTGAGAAGACATCTACTTCCAAAGTATTCCTTCACAACATTAGAAACATCCTTATCAACAATTAACCAAAACTTTTGGAAAAAGAACATGGAAAACCCATTCGGTCCAAGAACTTTGTCTCCATCAAAGGAAAAGACAACCTCTTTGATCTCCTTGCTGGAAGGAATAGCCTGCAACATTTTGTTTTGGTCATGGTTCACTAAACTCGAGATGGATTCAAGCAAAATGTCCTAGTTGTCAAAAATAAGATTATTTTCCATTGAAAGAAAAGAAGAAAAGAAGTTGACTACTTCCTTCTTAATATCCTCTTCCTTGTTGACCTCCTTATTATCTCTATAAATTTTATCTATTATGTCAGCTTCTCTATGTTTAAGAGTAGTTAAGTGGAAAAACTTAGTATTCTTGTCACCTTCTTTGAGTCGCACAACCCTAGATCTTTGACGCCAACAGGTTTCTTCCTTAGATATGATATCATGATAACTAAAAAGGGATTTTTTCTCATCCTCTTTAAGATTCTCAAATAGGCCATGAAGTTGAATAGCTTCCTGGATATAATTCAACTCTTTTTGAGCCATGTTCTTGATGTAGCACAACACACTGTTAACAATAAAATCGATCACAAGACAAATTACACAGATTTGAGTACTTCAATATTTCTCATTCATCACTGACTGTCTCTACAATTCACTGCAAACTCTTAAGTAACCAAAAACCTAGAAAAAATAAGAAATCTGAAAATTACCCTTTTTGGCAATTTTTTTCCACAGGTGTTTTTTGCCATTTTTGGTAATTTTTTGAAACAACCCTTAAAAAGCTGAGATTTTCCCTAAACATGCCCTCGACTAAGTTAGAATGAATTGCCAACTAATATCCAAGATTTGATAACATAAACTCGAATTTATTACAAAATAGAACTTTCTAAAAACTAGAGAAAAAAACACTAAAAATTGATTTCGGAGCCCAAGATGAAACTTTTAGCTCCCAAAAAAGGGCTAAAATGGGCCCCAATCTTAGCAAAAATCCAGACTTGAGTCAAAAGTTATGACCTCCGAAAGTTTTTGTATGAGATTATGACCTACAGAGGGCCCTGCATCATTCTCCCCTTCTTTAAAGGAATGCAGCTCCTGCAAGTGGTTTTCTGTGAACTATTGTAACTTTGCAGGGTCCAACTTCATCACTTCCCATTTTGAGATCTAGGTGCTATCTGTTGCTGGTAATCCCTCCCACTGAATCAGGTACCTATTATAATGACCATTCCGGGTGACTGTAGACTGCTTGTCCAAAATGTGGGCAATCATTTCCTTCTTTTTGCTTGGAAGGTGGTGATGCCAATCCACCTCATATGTACTAGCTGGTTGAGGTAGTTCTCCATGAAATGCATATAAATTAGAAACATTAAAGATAGGAGAAATATCCAGATCATCTAGTAGACAAACCTCATAAGCATTATCATTGATCTTCTTCAAAATTCGGCAAGGACCTATCTTTTTGTATTTCAGCTTATGTTATGTGCCAGTGGGAAATCGCTCACACCTCAAGTATACCATCACCAAATCACCTACATTAAATACCTATCTCCTTTTAGTGGCATCTGCATCAGCCTTATATCACTCATTGCTATCCTGTAATTTACTCCTCACATCATGTTGAAGTTGTTGAACGTGTTCAGCAAATGCTTCCCCATCATCGCTAATTATGTCTTGCACAGGGAGTTGTACAAGGTCCAAAACACCCTGAGGATTCTTACCATATACGATTTGAAAAGGAGATTTTCCAGTTGATCTATTAACAGAACTGTTGTAAGAAAACTCTGCTTGAGGCAATGCTAAGTCCCACTGCTTGGGCTTTTCACCAACAATACACTGTAACAGGTTTCCCAAACTCTGATTGACTACCTCAGTTTTCCCATCAGTTTGGGGATGATAGGCACTGCCAAACTGCAACTATGTTCCCATCTTCTTCCATAAGGTCCTCCAGAAATGACTCAAAAACTTAGTATCCCTGTCAGAAGTGATAGTCTTCGGAATGCCATGGAGTCTAACAACTTCTGAGAAAAATAAGTTGGCTATCCTTGTGGCATCATTAGTTTTTTTACAAGCAA
Organism: Chamaecyparis obtusa; assembly: GCA_027943335.1. Lineage (NCBI taxonomy): Eukaryota > Viridiplantae > Streptophyta > Pinopsida > Cupressales > Cupressaceae > Chamaecyparis > Chamaecyparis obtusa. Next base: position 1,579,522 of record BSBK01002848.1, read on the forward strand.
TAAAATGAGCCATCTTAGAGAATCTATCAACAACTACAAAGATAGAATTTGTACCTCATTGGGTGTGGGGAAGCCCCAATACAAAATCCATACTCACATCTATCCATGGCTTGAGGGGTACAGGTAGAGGTGTATACAATCCTATGTTTTGGGAGTGACCTTTAGCCACTTGACAGATTCTGCACCTTGCCACGTACTTGGTAATGTCCCTTTTCAGTTTGGGCTAGTAGTACTTGTCTTCAACCAAGGCTATTGTCTTGTCCTTCCCAAAGTGACCAACCAAACCACCACTATGAAATTCTTGGATAATATTTTCCCTCATGGAACCAACTGGTATACAAAGTTGTTTCCCTTTAAAGAGGTAACCATCCTACATAAAGTATTCTCCTCTCATGTGATCCAAAAGATTAGTTCCTAGTTCTTTAATCTTCTCTATAATTTCCCAATAATCATCATCAGCCTCATACAAAACTTTAATAGCATCAAAACCAATGACCTCTGATTCCATTGTAGTTATGAGTGTAACACGCCGACTTAGGGCATCAGCAACTTGGTTCTGCTTTCTAGACTTATGCTTCAAAACAAAATTATACCCTTGCAAGAAAGACACCCATTTAGCATGCCTACTATTCAATTTCTTTTGTGTGTTCACATACTTCAGGGCCAAGTGATCTATAAACAGTACAAATTCTTGTGGGACCAGATAATGCCTCCAATGCCTTAAGGCTTGAACAATAGCATAAAGTTCTAAATCATAGGTAGAATAGTTCTTCCTTGCATCATTTAACTTTTCACTGAAAAAGGCTATTGGTTTACTTGTCTAGCTAAGAACAGCACCTATCCCAACATGGGAAGCATCACACTCTACTTCAAATACTTTATCAAAATTTGGAAGTGCCAATATAGGAGCTTCAGTTACCTTTTTCTTCAAGAATTGGAAACTCTGTTCAGCATCTGTTGTCCATGTGAATTCCCTTCCTTTCGTACAATCTGTGATGGGTGCTACATTACTGCTAAAATTCCAAATGAACTTTCTATAGAAGGTTTCTGATCTATGAAAACTCCTTACCCCTGTTATGCTGGATGGACTAGGCCATTCTAGTATTGCCTTGACCTTTTCTAGGTCCATCTGAACACCATCTTCACCAATGACAAAGCCCAGAAAAGTCAAACTATTTTGCATGAATATGTACTTTAAATTTGCACAGAGCTTCTCTTTCCTCAGTACACTCAATATGGTCCTTAAGTGTTCTAGGTGGTTTCCTTTGTTTTTGCTATAAATTAGGATATCATCAAAATAAACTACAACAAACTTACCAATGTAGGGTCGTAAGACAGTATTCATTAATCTCATGAATGTACTTGGTGCATTAGAAAGCCCAAATGGCATAACCATCCATTCATACAAGCCATCCCTAGTCTTAAAAGTTATCTTCCACTCATCTCCTTCACGAATTCGAATCTGGTGGTATCCACTTCATAGATCAATCTTGCTAAAGTATTTGGCCCCTGCTAATTCATCCATCATGTCCTCTATAAAAGGAATAGGAAACTGATACTTGATAGTAATCTTATTAATTGCTCTACTATCAGTGCACATCCTCCATGTTCCATCCTTCTTTGGGGTCAACAATGTTGGCACAGCACATGGACTCATGCTTTCTATAACTAGGCCTTTCTCAACTAGTTCTGTTACTTGTTTGTTGAGCTCTGCATGTTGTGTTGGGTTCATTGATAAGCTTCTTGATTAGGAAGAGTTGCTCTAGGAATCAGATCAATATGGTGTTTTATATCCCTTTTTGGTGGGAGACCGTCAGGTAGCTCATTTGGAATAACATCAGCAAATTCTTCTAATATCTTTATTGCGTCATGTGGTATTATGTCTTCGAGTTCTTCTCCCCTTTTTACTACCAATGCATAGCAGCAACCTGTCACCTTCATTTCTTTGACAACATCCTTTGCAGACAACATGGTCTCATTCTTCCTTTCATCCTTAAGTGGCAAGAGAGTCACTTTAGAGCCATCCTTCCATAAGGGATATGTATTTTTCTCTCCATCATGCATGATCTTCCTATCATACTGCCATGGCCTTCCCAACAAAATATGACAAGCATCCATAGGAATAACATCACACCATATCTCATCCTTATAGATTTTTCCTATAGTAAACCTAACCAAACATCTTTTATCAATAGTAACCTCATTTCCTTTCTTAAACCATGCAATACTGTAAGGACAAAGATGTTTCTTACATTGCAGATTTAATTTCTCTACCATTTCCTTAGCTACCATATTCTCACAACTACCCCCATCAACAATAACTTGGCATACCTTTCTGCCTGAGGTGCATCTAGTTTGAAAGATGTTGGTTCGAAGCCATGATTCATCATAGCTCTTTGCAGGGACTTCTTCCTTCTCTGGAATGATCATTGATCTCCTCATCATGAGAGTTTCTACCATGTCTGGTAGGACTTCTTGCTCTATTCCTGCTTCTATGAATTCTAGTTGAACTAGGTTCACTCTAGGTTTTCCTCCTTGATTTCTTTCTGGTGTGTTATAATTGGAACATTCAAAGGCTCTATGTCCTTCTTCTCCACACCTAAAACAAGTGAAAGGCCTTCTTTGATTTTCCCAGCCTCTTTCGCTTCCATAACCTTGTCCTCTTTGGAACCCCCTTCCTCTTTCTTGATTTGGAGGATCTTGCCTGGTGTCTATATTTTTTTTGAATCCTTGAAAAGGATCTCCCCAACCATTATTAGAACCTCCTCGAAATGGAGTTGAGGTACCCCTTCGACCACCTCTATTCCTCTGGATATATTGCCTATTCTACTTTTCTTCAGCCTTGAGGGCTAATTGGTAGGCTTCTTCCATACTGTTGACATGATGCATGCTCAACTCATCTTGGATGGAGAATTTTAGGCCATTCATATATCTAGCAGCCATCTGCTCATTATTTTCTTGATGCTCTATGTGCATGGATAGCTTGTAGAATTCATTTGTATAGTCTTTCACTGAAGACAAGTTCTGTTTCAAATTCTCGAACCTGCAAAAGAGGGTTTGTGAATAATCCGTGGGTAAGAATTTTTCTTTTAGCTTTTTCTTGATCTTGCTCCATGTCTTAATCTTTTCCTTTCCTTTTCTGGTTCATTCCTTTTGGAGATGATCCCACCATATCATTTCATGTCCTTTTAGTTTTGTGCATGCGAACTTCATCTTCTTTTCTTCTATCATAGGCTTCCATTCAAAAAAATTTCCCATCTCGTTTAGCCAGTCTATTAATTCTTCTGGCTTAAGACTACTAGCATAGTCCGAAACGTCAACCTTGATCGATTCACTCCTTCCTTCCAAAGCCCCGAGAACTCTATCTTCATAGCTCATTTCTTCCAGCCTTTCTCCTATATATTCTTCATTTTGGTCAACACCTCTTTGGTTTCCCTCTTCATCAGATTCATTCCCTCCTTGTATCCCTTGATTATCCATTCGTTCACTGATTCATTCAATCTATCTTTTCATATCCAACATAAATCTTTGCATTAGTGTTACACATCCTCTTCCTCTTCCTCTTCCTCTCCCAGCCATCATCCTGCTCTGATACCAAATGATGTAGCACAACACACTCTGTTAACAATAAAATCGATCACAAGACAAATTACACAGATTTGAGTACTTCAATATTTCTCATTCATCACTGACTATCTCTACAATTCACTGCAAACTCTTAAGTAACCAAAAAACTAGAAAAAATAAGAAATTCAAAAATTACCCTTTTTGGCAATTTTTTTTCGCAGGTGTTTTTTGCCATTTTTGGTAATTTTTCGAAACAACCCCTAAAAAGATAAGATTTTCCCTAAACATGCCCTTGACTAAGTTAGAATGAATTGCCAACTAATATCCGAGATTTGATAACATAAACTCAAATTTATTACAAAATAGAACTTTCTAAAAACTAGAGAAAAAACACTAAAAGCTGATTTTGGAGCCCAAGATGAAACTTTCAGCTCTCGAAAAAGTGCTAAATTGGGCCCAAATCGGCAAAACAAATGCCACCACTTGAGGCATGCACCCGAAAAATCTTAGCAAAAACCCAGACCTGAGTCAAAAGTTATGACCTCTGGAAGTTTCTGTATGAGATTATGACCTACAGAGGGCCCTGCATCAGTTCCACCAAAACATCCTTATTCCAGATTTTTATTTTTTCCTTAATCTTTCTAAGTTTTTTCATAACTTTGAACATCACTATCCCATCAACTCTAATATTCCACCATTCATAGATTTTCCTTTCCAAATCAAGGTGGCTCTGACACATTTTTTCAAAATGGAAAGGGAAATTTTTGTGACCTATAGTTTGATTCACCACCAGAACAAGCGGGTAATGATTAGAACTAATTCTGATAAAAGAAGAGAGTAAAAAATAAGGGCTCTATCTAGCTTACTTTGGATGTTATTATTACCAACACACCTATTAGACCAAGTATATATTTTAGTCCTTTGTCATGCCCAAAATTAGGGCAAAACACACACAATAATTTTTTTCTAAAGACACTATCTACAAGGTAGCGTACTAAGGTTCACTGAAAATTGAAAAGCAAAACACCTATCAATACACCTAACTCACAAGGGGATTCATGACACGGGTTGGATTGCCAACATCCCCTATACGTTAGGTGCACTAGACTAATGAAACCACTAACTAGGGTTAATCATCAAGAGATTACTAGGGAGAAATCCTTAAATCGAAAACTCAAAATTAAGACAATAATACTAAATTTAATAAATTAATATTAAATTTCCTTAGTTTAATTTATAAAAGAATAAAGTGTAACATGTAGTTATTTAAAACATTAAAATAAAGTCATAATTATTAATTTAATAATAATTGTTAGGGGTTGTTATCATACCTAGGTCCCACCTAGGGATTATAAGATTAATTACCTCCCCAATAAAATAATTAATGACCATGAGAAATAATAGTACCTTAAATAATAAGGGTCAATTAATTCAATAATTTATGTTAACAAAAATGAAGATACATTAATAAAAATTCATTAGCACAAACTCAATTAAATAAATAAAAGGACCCAATATCAACACACATAATAAAATATCTTGAAATAAAATATCTAAATAACATCTTATCCCAAAAATAAAATTAAATCCCCAATAATAGGGAACTTGAAAATCTAAAGGGCAAAAGTAAATAATATTCATAAATACAAGTTTAAGGAACAAAAGAGGAAATAGGAAAATCCACATAATAAAATATTCTTTGACTTTTTAAAGATAAATAAACTCAAATAAAATAAATAAGAGATTCCTTGTGGCTCCTTGACCAACACTAACCCTAATTTGAAATTAGGGTTTAGGCCATAATAAAACATGGCCCAAAACCTTAATTTCAAGGTTGAAGGGTTTGCAGGTTGGGTAGTATACACCCAAGTATACATAGGTGCATATACACACAAGGGTGTATATACCCCTATATATTCTTGAGTATATACAAATGGGTTACAACAAAGGAAGGATCCTGATCTACCAAGCAACAAAGACATGGATAGAAGGTAAAATCATTGTGCTTCTCCATTGCATGCATCTCTAGTTTTTACATTAGGATTGAGTTTGTTCTAAGTTTAGATTGGTAAAAACCCTTGCTATCTCAGAGGTACATTGGAGGAACCAGTAAATGAATATCTGTGTATATGCCAGTTATACAATAGAGGATTCATCACTGTGATAAAGCTAAAAAAAATATAATAAACAATAAAATCTTTACCTTTAAAAAGAAAATCTAAAAAACATAATATAATAAATTACTTTTATATTAGGGTTTGCTTCAATAGTGATATTTCAGTGGTAGTATTATGTTTATTAGATTTGTTTAACATAGTATAAATTTTATTTATTAATATATATATATATATACACACACACACACATACACAAAATCATAATGTTTGCAGCTATACCAGAGAATTTAATTATGAATAACATAATACTTTCCTATATACTTGATGAATATACATTCTTAGAAAAAACAATGTGAAATAAGGTTTTCTTTTATAACTTAGGGATATAGAAAGTGCATTTCTTTAAAAGTAATATAGCAAGGACATTGCTCTAAATGTAATGTGCATCTTAGAATATTTATTTAGCATAAATACATGGATGTATATGTAAGGGAAACATATATTTCTTTTTATTGAAAACCCATTCACACATAGAAGAGATTTCTCTTTATTTTTTAGTTCAAATATACTAACTATTTCTTGTGAAGTAATGAATATTAAAAAGAGGATTTCACCTTTAAGAAAATAAAGAAGATCCTTATTATTTCCTATTGCATTTGGATAATAATAAAACAACCGCTCTCTTTCTTTTTTTTGCAAATTAGGAACACAATTAAGGATTTTCACTCTAGAGAGAGATAAATTATTTTTCTTTCATTTCTTTGCAAGTAGAAAACCCAAAACAACAACATAACATTTCTTTCATCTAACTTTAAATATCATCACTAACTCTTCTTTTCTAACATAAAGGAAAGACAATACATTTCTCTCTTATTCATTTTAATGCAAGAGATTGAGGAAAATAAATGACCTACTAACTATTACAAGCATTACATATGCTAGGTGTTTTACATAGCCTCTTTTTAAAAACTCCCACAAAGGGCATTGAAACCATGCAATCTCAATAGAATGTAGGAAATCTATCCAATTCACATTTAGCTCCCTAAAAACTAGTAAGCCTCGACATGAAGAAATCTGCAAAATAAGTGTCAAGAGACCATGGAGGCTCACCTCCCAACCTAGGCCATTTCATGGCCACCCCTGAGCTAGGGGAAACAAAGATGGATAGGGGATTTATATACATACATCAAGCACATACGCAAAACAAAACCAACAACTAAATAAGAACACAAAATTCCCATCCTGTGGTTATACACATAATGGGTCACCTTGGACCCATATTAGGGGTGAAGGTGGAATCTACCCAAGTAGGAGAATGTCATCTTACAAAAATAATCCTGCCTTCAACAAGGCCAATAATCTTCTCATAATGCCTTCACAAGGCCAAAGAAAACAACCAACAACCCTTCACACCTCTACACAAGAATCAACACCCTTATGACCCCTAAATAAAATGCACAAGAATGGCAACATGGATGCCCATACATATATGCATCATCCTCTTCCTCCTTGAGGAATAAATCTACACTAGATGGGTGACCCCAACTCTAGCCCTTCACCCATCAAGGCTCTCTTCCCTCCTAAGGGTGAGTTTGGCCTTGCACACCCCAAAAGAAAGAAATGCAATACTAAGAAAGGAAAACCAGTAAGCATACATAGAATAAGAAGCCATACACATACATATGAAAACCTTGCAATTACACAAACATAAGAAGATGAAATTTGTACATTACAAAAGAAACAAGAGCCTCAAGATTACCAACCTTAATCCAAGCTAATGAAAATGTGGGTTGAGATGAGCTTCCTTCCTACAAGCCTCCTCCTTTCTAAGAAACAACCAAAAATTGCTACAATCTCACAAGTCTCCAAAAATTGGAGAGTGGGCAATCACCCTCTAATTTTCCCTCCAACCACTTAAACAGAAAAACCCTAAGTCCTTCTATCAAGAGGGGGAAATCCAAAATTCAAAATGAGGAGAGGGCTTGGCATGCATCTCCAATTTCGTCACTTTTCAAAAGAGCATCTTTTGGAGGGGTAAAAATAGACAAAATTCATCTTTTTGGTCAAAATTTGACCCCCATCACATGACACACCTATGGGGTAGTCTATTATTAACCTCTGCTAACCTATAGACTCACTAATTGCCTCTCAAAAGTCCACCTAAAGATAACTCACGAAAATGAATAAGATTCCCATTTAAGGCTCCTAAAATAGAATGCCACTCACACATTAAATACTTGGCCATGCCAACTCACAATACATGTGTCAATTGAGACCACAAATAAAGCACAACACATCACAATACACATGGCATGCCAAGTGGACAAATATTAAAATAAAAATAAACATATTCAATTAAATACAACCATGCATCACTTTACAACACCAGACATTACAACGAGGTTAATTTCTCCCCTTGGAGATAACCTTGGCTTAACAGTATTTTTACAAGTATCCTTCTTTAATTTCCCTTGATATAACCATGGTCTTACCTGCACACTTGACAAAATATTAGTAGCTCATGAAATGTCAATAACTCATATATGTATATGTAAATAGAATACATCTCAAAATCACATTCCTAACATCATAAATTTCTAACTGCATCTCATGATAATTCTCGTAGTTTTCAACATTGCATTTCTAAATTTTAAAAGCATATTAAATCAAGAATACAATGATATACATTAATTCACCTAACATAATAATCATGATCATTTCTCATAAATTTTCCTAACATAAGTGTAAAATTAAAGTATCATATTCAAACCAAAGACTCATCAAATACTATGATCAAGACCTAATAAATAGCGTGGAAGTAAAAGTCCTAAATCATCATCACATAATCATAGGTCATCCCATAGTGTCAAAATATAATGTCTCTATCCAAATAGTCTAACATGATAAAATAAAGTGTCAACATGAGTCATAAGATGTAAAATAAACTTCTATGAAATGATGGCATGGGGTGATGCCTCAAATCCTCCCCCCCTAGGCATGAACTTCCTCTTGGAGGTCATCAAAAAGATGGGGATACTTTGCTCTCATTTGTACTACATCCTCCCTTGATGTTGTAACCTCATCATAGAAATCCCATTGGACCCTAACCTTGTCCAGCTCTCAGCCTCAAAGGGCTAGTGTCCTATGAGCCAAAATATGTATGCGCTCCAATGCTAGTTGGCCATCTGACTCCACCTATAAAGCATCCCAATCAATAATGTGAGACTCATCATAAATATACTTCCTCAAAATAGAAACATGAAATATGTCGTAGATATGCAACAAGCTAGGTGGTAGAGCTAGTCGATATGCAACTGGGCCTTTCTTCTCTAAGATCTCAAAAGGTCCAACAAAATGAGGTGTGAGCTTAGGACCCTTCCAAAATGGATTGGGCTCTTATGCAATCGCACTCTCAAGAAGACTCTGTCTCCAACCATATATACACAATCAGTCCTCTTCGCATCTGCATACTTCTTTTATCTATCTCGAGACTCTCTAAGATGTTGTCTAATCAAGTCTACCTACTGCTCCATCTCCCTAACTAACTATGGTCCCACATCCACTCTATCCTCAATCCTATCCCAAATCAAATGTGTCATGCAAGGTCTACCATATAAGGCCTGATAAGGTGGTATACCCAAAGATGAATGGTGCCCATTATTATAGGCAAACTCCACCAAGTGCAAGTACTCCTCCCATCTGATCTGGTGATCCATCAAATACATATGAAGCATATCCTCCAACACCTGATTAACCCTCTCAATCTGACCATCTATCTTAGGGTGATAAGCTATGCTGAAATTGAGCATGGTGCCCAATGCTGACTATAACTCTCTCCAAAAGGATGATGTGAAAAGAGAATCTCTATCAGATATAATCTTACGAGGAATTCCATGAAGTCTAATGATATCCTACAAGAATACCTGTGCCATTGTAGGAGCTATGAAAGTAGTAAAAATGGGTGAGAAGTGGGATACCTTAGTCAACCTATCCATAATCACCATAATAGCATTGTGGTGATGAGAAGACATAGGGAGACCAACAACAAAGTCCATGGATAAAATATCCACCTTCCACTCAGGTACCTCATGCGGCTGAAGAAGCCCACTTGGATGGTGGTGCTCTTCCTTAACTCTCTAGCACTCCAAGCATCTAGCCACAATCTCTGCAATGTGAAATCTCATACTTACCAAATGGAAGAGCTGCCTCAAATTTGCATGTAACTTCTTGATTCTAGGGTGCACTACATAAGGAGCTCTGTGAGCCTCAAGAAAAATCAACCCAATGGATGAAGGTAAATAGATGCATCCTCTATGATGAAGAAGAAAATTAGACTCTAGGGTATAATCTGAGAACTTCCCCTCAAGGTATCTTTGTGACTGAACCATTTGAAAAACCTCCAAATAGAATCAATCCTCATGCAAGTGCTCAAATCTATGCTAGAAGATATAGATGAAAGCTTGTGACGTCTCTTAATCAAGGGATCTGCAACCACATTCTCCTTACCCTTGATGTAATGACCATCTAAGTCATACTCACAAAGGAACTCCATCCATCTCCTTTGCCTAGCATTAAGATTTAGCTGAGTGAAAATGTACTACAAAATTTGATGATCTGAGTGAAGCTTGAACCTATGACCTAGAAGGAAATGTCACCATCTTACCAAAGTATGCACCACTGCTACAAGCTCAAGGTCATGGGTAGGGTAGTTAAGCTCACGATTCTTGAGTTTCCTAGACTCATAGGCAATAGCTTGACCACCATGCATAAGGACTACTCCTATACCATCCAAAGATGCATTTGTGCAAACCATAAACTCTACTAAAGGATTCAACACTGCAAGAATAGGTGTTGTAGTGAGTGCTCTCTTGAGCTCCTGAAAAGCTCTTTCACACTTCTCTATCCACTCAAATTTCTTCCCCTTTCTCTCGAGGGAAGTGATAGGATGAGCTACTCTAGAGAATCCCTCAACAAAATTCCTATAATAGCCTACAAGTCCTATGAAGCTCCTGACCTCAGTCACACTGGTAGGTGCTAGCCAATCCATAATCTCTCTAATCTTAGATAGGTCAACAACAATCCCATCTCCTAATATCACATGACCAAGATAATGAACCTCTAATATGAAGAAGGTACACTTTTTCAAGCTACTAAATAATTGATTATCCCTCAAACACTGCAGAACCTGCCTTAAATGCTCCTCATACTCATGCTCATCTTGAGAGTAGATCAAAATATCATGTAAGAATACTACCACAAATTTATCCAAGAAAGAGTGGAATACACCATTCATGAGACTCATGAACATAGTTGGAGCATTTGTGAGTCCAAAAGGAACCATAGTGAACTCATAATAGCCATAGCGTGTACGGAACATAGTCTTGTGGACATCACTCTCCACAATCCTCAACTGATGGTACCCTGACTTTAAGTCAATCTTAGAGAACACATAGAAACCCTAAAGCTGATTGAACAAGTCATCAATCCTAGGAAGTGGATACCGATTCTTGATGGTCACCTTATCCAATTGTCAATAATCCATGCACAACCTAAGAGATCCATCCTTCTTCTTAACAAAGATAATAGGTGCACCCCATGATGATACACTAGGATGAACATGACCTTTCTCCAAGAGCTCTTCTAACTAAATCTTGAGCTCATTAAGCTCACGGGTAGTCATCCTATAAGGTGCTCGAGATACGGGGTCTACTCCTGACACAAGGTCAATATGGAAATCCATCGCTTTAGGTGGTGGCATACTAGGTAGCTCTAAAGGAAAAACATATACAAACTCCTCCAATATAGGATGGTAATCAAGGGAAGGCTCCTTCTCAACCTCCTCTCAGTCACTGAAGGTGATGGTAAATAGCCAACAACCCTTTCACATGCACCACTTAAGCTACATAGCAGAAATCACACAAAGAGATATAGGTCTCTAAACTCCTTAGATTATCATTCATACACATAAAAATCATCTACACACTCAATCCTCTTCTGCCTACAATCCATCTTGGCACTATGGGCATAAAGCCAATCCATACCAAGGACAACATCATAGGATCCAAGTGGTGTGATACATAGGTCAGCTGTGGTGGTCATATCTCCAATCTGAATCTGACACCCTCTCACCAAGGAACTAACCGACACCCTAGCACCTAATGCTAACTCAACTTCCCAACTCACATCCTACCTAGCTTCCACTAGCCCATAATGATCCACTACAAAAGGAGTAATGGAAGAATCAGTAGCTCTTGAATCAAACATAATAGAAATACTAATACCTCCAATCCTGCCTGCGACATCAATAACCATGGCCTGATGCTCAGCCTGGTGGTTATCAACCACTGCAAACACTGGATGAGATCTACCCATGTCTCCCACCATAGGCTCTGAAGTTGCTACCCTCTAACTACTTGCTGGACTCCCTGATGGAAAATCCATAGAAATGTGCCCCATAGCACCACAAGTGGAACAAGGGCCTCTAGCTTGAATCTAGATCCCCTAAGATCTAGACTCCTGTTGTCCGCCTATCATACTAGACCTACTAAATCCACCTCTAGAAGACTAATGAGTTATAGCTAGTGGTGTGTACTATGTCTATGACCTCTGATCCTGCCAAGGACCCTATGATTGCCACTACTTGGTCTTAGAGCTCTACTATCCTTGTGGAGGCCTCTATCTCTAACTTTGCTGAGATGATTGCTGCTACTACTACTGAGGTGCTCTGAATGATCCTAATGAGTGCTTTTGATTCCCTTTCTAGTAGGATCTCTAGAAACCAGAAGCCTGTGGCATGGAATTATAGTTCTATGACCGATCCCAAGCATCATGAGACCTATTATGGATCTCCTCTACAACCATGGCTCTCTCAATGGTATAATGCAAATCTCCTAAAGGAACCAACCATACTCTGTTAGAAATTGTATGGTTCAACCCTTTAATAAAATGGTTGACCTGAAGTTTCTCATTCTTCATATAATCCACATAGGGAAGGAGCTCAAGAAACTTGCTCTTATATTGTGCCATAGACATACCTCTCTGCTGAAGGTCATAGAACTTGTCAATACAACACTATCTAAAATGCTCTAACATGTATTAGGCTTTGACTCTCTCAAGAAAAATCTCCCATGTGAGGGTGTCTAAATCCAAGTGGTGCTTATATTCCTCATGTCTCCACCAAGTAGAGGCATTACCTCTAAGCATATGCACTACCAAATGTGCCTTCAAGTTTCTCTCATAAGGGCGCAACCCAAAGTAGCTCTCAAGGCTCAAAAGCCATGCCTCTGCCTCTGTCC